>OX419587.1:10862159-10989659 GCA_948473455.1 Teleiodes luculella
GGCTACACCTAGTTCTAACCGGCTAAAACTAGGTGTAGCCGCACTTCGGGTTTTAGCCGTAACATATACAATACCACTTATTTCTTTTATTATATACTTTCCTGTTTTCCTGTGTCCATTTTACATTAGGATAATAAGTAAATATAACTAGCACTTTTCCCAGATGTTTTGCTATGGATTTAACACTCATGAATATAGAACTAAATGCATATGAATATCACAAATCTTAGTAGGATCAGCTCAGTGCGGGAATAGGCCGCCGAGACGACCCTCTTTCAGCCATAAATTATATTAGTGGAGGACGCCGCTATCGGCCTTACACCCGGAGCGTCCTTAAGGCGTCCCTAAATGTTCCCAATGCGTTTTATATATCTTAACGCGTTGTCTCGAACCAAAAGGCACTTTTAGCGCAACGAAACCGCGACACATTGCATCGTACAATAGGTTATCTACTGTATTTTTCTACAGTTAAAAAGGATTGATGATGAACATATTAAAATTTATATTTTTATATTAAATGAAACGCCAAAGTATGTAACTTATTAACAGATTACTTTCTAGCAAACGTTCTATGTACGAATCTTGTTATCTTGCTATTATCGATAATAAATAATGGATGGATATTGTAGTGAAGTGTACGCTGGACACTAGCACTGCGAAATTCACCTCTACTACTACGTTAACATGTGTAACTGTTGGCTGCAAAAGTCAACGAGTTTCAACATTATATCACATTGTCTCCCTCTGCTCCTCCTGTATTACCGTTATATGAGATACTCTCTCTTTTTTTCTTTATTCTATACTAGCGACCCGCCCCGTCTCCGCACGGGAAAGTGGTTATTGTGGGTTATCCTTAAGTATATTATGCATGTATTATACATATAAACCTTCCTCTTGAATCACTCTATCTATTAAAAAAACCGCATCAAAATCCGTTGCGTAGTTTTAAAGATTTAAGTATACATAGGGACATAGGGACCTAGGGACAGAGAATGCGACTTTGTTTTGTACTATGTAGTGACAAGTACTTTAAGCTCATTTGTATAGGCAAGAATACCCCAAGATATAACGTACTGAAAATCCCTTATCAATGCTTCCACCGACCGTCCACGGGGCCGCCGTAAATATCAATGTAGTTGCGTACATCCGAGCGGTACTTTAAGTGAAATATCTACTCCATTTGGGCACCAACAAAGTACTTGATGAATTCCGATACTCCGGTGACTCTAAGAGTGATATTGCACATTCGGGACCGCACCAAAAAATACACGTAAGTTATTTTAATATACCTTCATCTTTTTGCTGAATATAATTTAATGTTGTAACAATGTTAGTGAAGCGAACAGACTACATTTAAAATTTCGTTTCTACGGCTCTGTCCAATAATTTGCCAGAATAATGTGTTATATTAGCCTAAAAAATAAATGTTTAGGCAAATTCTGGCATATAATTTTTATTTAGATACTTTAAAATAAAATATGATCTTCATAGATGAACTTAAATTCACAGTGAAAAACATAATATTTTGGCAATCACATATCAAAACACAAAAGATTTTTTTTTTAATGTGTGATTTTCCCTTACTTGTTTTTCCTAGAATATATTTTATTTTTATTTTTATTTAATTTTTTATTTGGGAAACAAACAGTAAAATTTAAAAATTAAACAAGTAAATATAACTAAACAAAAAGCAGTAAAGTTTCCACAGTTACACATGACATAACTTCTAGTGTGAGCAGAAAAATAGAAAAGAGAAAACCAATCGACAGGAAAGAGACAAAACAGAAATATGAAGTAAAATTAAATTAAAATAATTTAACGAATTAAATGATTATGCATCAGACTTTTAACTTCTTTTAAGAAAGATGGGAGTGAAACATTAAAAATGTCCACTACCTTACAAATTTCATTGTGGGTACAACACGATCTGGGTATAAATGAATTCTAAATAAATATATATTACATAAAGCTAGTATGTATAGCAAAGATTGCCTATTTCGTGAACATAAGGAAAAAAAAGGCGAGCAAAAGGAAAAATGTCAAGTCTCCAAACATAAGCCTCTGTCACCAGAAGGTACTCTCCTACAGTCACTGACAGCACCTGACAGGCTGGGCCAACGCGCTGGGCACACTATCTGAGCAAAATAATGTTTATTTTGCAATAATATTAAGTGCGTCGCAAACCATTATGATATTTTTGCCTGCCAGCCTAACTATCACACTTTTAAAATTGGAATAACTTCAGGCACACGACATATTTGCGAAATAAAAAGACTAATATTTAGTAACGTATAGTTAACTAGTTTCTAAGAAAGCTGATACAATTTGCTATATAACTTTTTGTTTTTTTTTTCAAGCCTCTAACTTCTACAACAAATATTGATACGTAGTCTGCTTCCAGGATATTTTAATGCAGGCGGTTGGCTTGCGTTGCTCTTTGATCTGATACCCCTACCCAAAAAAGTAATTTAAGAAAGTTTACGGAGAAGTAAAATTTTTCGTTTTGGGAATAATATCAATGGAAAATTTATCAGATCCACAACATGGTATTTGCGGACCAATTCTTACGCCCTGTGTTAATAATATCTTAAAGAAATAAGTTATTTCGGATCTTGTATGTTTTTATGCCTACGGCGACTAATAACGGCCCCGTAGCCTAGTTGGTAGTCCGTCAAGCAAGGGTCGCGGGTTTGAATCCCGCCCAGCGCAAACATTCGTGTGAGCACTTGTGTTTACTCTGTGTTTAGATGTTGTATATTTTTATATACGTATGTATATCAGCTGTATGACGCCTATATAGTACAGGCTCTGCCTCGTTTGGGGTCAGATTTAAGAAGCCCCAAATACTTAATTATTTCTTATTTAATCAATATGGCTACTTTAATCATTTTAGATTTTCTGATATTCGTATAAAATTTATAACAAAGCAAAGGTCACCAGCTCATAATAAAAATCGTAACCGTCTGAAACGCCTTTATAGATCGCTATGATATGACGATATAGTATGTTGTCTGTTCTTTGAAACACTCCTTACAAATATCAAAGGTTTCCTTTAGAGACTTAACCTACTTACTCGGGAAACTTTAGTTGTTTTGCTAAGTAGCGGAAGATGTGAGCACAGCCAACTTTAGACAAATTAATAAGTATGTTTCTCAATACACTCTGTTTTGAAAATTAACAACGGCTGGAATCTTTGCCAAAAGTTATTATTTATACAATGAGTAATAGAAGCTATTACGCTCAAACTGAATTTTAAATTCTATGCGTCCTTTTTACGCTTTTAAGAACAAAAAGGGACAGGAGATTGTAAACTTAAATTTAAAGACGTCCTACATCGATTTAGTGCGTCGATCGCCCCAGTTTAGTGTGCATACCTAAACATCCGACTTCAAATTACGACTAATTTGACAGCTGTGTTCTTATTTCAAATATAATTCATGCATTTTCCGGCCTTTTCGGTTCTCATATGAAAAAAAAAGATCGCGACTTAAATTAAATTTAAAAGTGTGACTTGGGAGAATTTGGTAATTCTGGTGGTCCAAGTTAATAGATATTTTTTTGCCACTTACCTGGGTATGGTTTTCTCTTGAACCTTACGAGTACCCTACTGGAATAAAAATCTGAACGTTATTTCCTGATCACACCTTTATTTAGACGCTTTGCCCCGTAAGTGGACAAAGTGTCTAAATGTCGAAGTGTTTAAGTGTCTTTGTTTATGGACTAAAAAAAGCAATAAAATCTTTGAAACAGATAACTCTTACTAATTAAACTCCCCCACATAGTTATTATATTACTTCCAATTCAAAATGTAAGACACTCAAAACGCGTACCTATATATTTAAAAAAATATATTAATACTTTGGGCAGTTTTCGAATCCATACCTAATTTAGAAAAGTAACTGCTTTAGCGACTATGCTGCCGGCGCTCTAAATATAAGATAGTAATTGGCTGGTATCAAATTGTACAACAAATTATGCTCAGTTATTAACCACAACTCGAAAAAAACACTAAAAGAGAGTCGATAAAAAAAATTCAAATTAACACGTCCCAGCAATTTCCGATTCCTTGGTGCTAATTCGTCACGGCGTACTCCAAATCGGGGTGCAGAGTAAAACAATAAAAGAAACGACGGCTTTAATTGGGTCACGAACACAGTGTCTGATCCTCAGCCCTCGAGCCTCCAAGAGGCTGCGACACGGACCCCGATTGCTCCTACACGGCTCCTATTAATTGGACGACCTCACTAACTACCGAACCCCGACACGATTAAAAATAAATGTCCAGATTTTAATCACGCGATTGACCTTCTTTGATAATTAGGTACCTTTCTGTCGATTTATGTAATTTTGAATGATGCGAATGAAGTGTGTCTGGATAATGAACTATAAAGATGTTTTATGTACAGTAGCCAGCATATGCGGTTGGTTGGACATTTGCACTACGAAATTCACCACCGCCACCATGCGGGTGCTGTCAAGGTCAACAGTCAACATGTCAAGCCACATGTGCTGGCAACTGTAAAATGATATGGAAATTTCGTGACTTTATTTACTACATTTTTAAATATTTTCCGGATACTTAATTGTAAAATATATGAAAAGTAGTTTTTGTTTACACATTTGAACTTGGATGTAGTTAGGCCAATCAACCCGTGTAAAACTAACCTAACTTTTAATTGATCAATAACCAGTCTTACTTCATCGTTTGTTACAAATTCTAACCTTAATAAAATGTGAAAGTCTGTATTTCAGGTGTTAGCATAATTAAATTAATTTTGATATTCTTAACATTAAGTTATGACCTATGTAATCACTAGACGATTTTTGAGGTAATCAATGTATTATAAAAAACCGGCGTAGGTACTCGGTAGTTATTTTGGTACTCGTAGTCGGCCGAATAACTCGGTTAAAATACCGAGTATACTCGGTTAAGATAAAATGACAATTTCAGCGGAATACAGATAATGAAAATGGCTTTGCAGCGAAAGGAATAAAACCAGCTTGTTTAAAATGAAAGTTTTTTTTTAAAGGGAAATGTGTTCAACTTATAAACACTTATCATAAATCATGATATTTTTCTGAGCACGTATTTCGGACTCTACAAAGTTCATCAATCGTTTGATTTAAAAGGTAGCAGTCATTTCATTTATTAATCTCATTGTGAGTTTTCCCGGCGACGTTTCGCTTGACCTTGTTTCTGAACGATCATTTTTCTTCTCCAACTTTAGGGTGTTATGGTATAAAATGGCGGGTGGCAGGCAAACAGCCGTTTTTGTTTCGCCAACTGAAGGCCCTAATGAGCTATGCGGACTGTTAAGCGAACCTACAATACTATAGACAGGAGAGCCACAGGAATGTTGACTGTATTCAAAATAAATTATCTTACACTATTATTAGAACTTCAATGAAAGTTAAATGTTTTGTATCGTGGGTGTTTTTACTCGTACTAAATAAAACTATTCTCTAAGTACCACTTACAAAGTGTATTTTCATTTATATATAAAAAAATAAGGCGATGACATATAGTTTTCTTATTAGAAATAAGTAACTAAAATATTATTAAATTCTGTTTCTGGAAAAAATGCTTTATTTTTTACATATTTTATTCCTATCACAGATACATAATCTTTTTTTATATGCATATGACTTAAATATAAAATAAAATAAAAGCTATGTTTCACATCTGCCAGCCGTCCCGTGACGGCTCACCATTTTTACACGCTTTATATTAGCTTCACTTGTAAGTAACTATGTATGTAAGAAAATCTTGGAATCTTAATTTGACCCACTTCCCGGTCTTCGATTAGGATGAAATTTTGCACACGCTCTGAGTTCTGATGACAATACATGACTAGCTAAGAAACGTCATTACAAATCCAATATGGCGGCCTCCCCATTATTGTATCTAAAAAAATCTTGGAATCTTAATTTGACCCACTTTCCGGTCTTCGATTAGGATGAAATTTTGCACACGCTCTGAGTTATGATGACAATACGTGACTAGCTAAGAAACGTCATTAAAAATCCAATATGGCGGCCTCCCCATTACTGTATCTGAAAAAATCTTGGAATCTTAATTTGACCTACTTCCCGGTCTTCGATTAGGATGAAATTTTGCACACGCTCTGAGTTATGATGACAATACATGACTAGCTAAGAAACGTCGTTACAAATCCAATATGGCGGCCTTCCCATTATTGTATCTAAAAAAATCTTGGAATCTTAATTTGACCCACTTCCCGGTCTTCGATTAGGATGAAATTTTGCACACGCTCTGAGTTCTGATGACAATACATGACTAGCTAAGAAAAGTCATTACAAATCTAATATGGCGGCCTCCCTAAGATGGCGAACTGGCTGTTTGAAATCCACCCCCATGATATGGGTATCAAATGAAAGGGTTTGCTGTCAGGAATACGAAAAAAAAGTCACGTGACTTAAATCCAATATGGCGGACGTCCAAGGTGGCGGACAGGAAGCGTGTTTTTTAGTTTTTTAAACTATGTATTTTTAAATCACAAGTTATCTATAGCTGTTATAGTCTGTGGCCAAGACTTAATTATATTCCAAAAGACATTAAAACTTGCTGTCAAGCCTGAAAAAGCTCAATGGAAATTATTGGCCGCAACAGCGAGCAGATAACAGCCAATTACGAAGTATGTACCTACTTCTAACCGGATCGAGCTAGGGGTGTGCTAAATAACTAAATGCTTAACCAAGCAGTGGATGACCAGCCTTCCAAGTCCGGTGAAGCTTGATCCGTCGTACCTTTTCGACTCAAGCATAGGTCAATTAAAAAAAAAAAAAAAATGACCAGCCTTCGTTACAAAAAGTGCTGTGACAAGAGATGCTCGTACCTCACATAATAACTGTCAAAGTTTTGTGAAAAAACTGAAAACAAAAAAAACTATTTTTCGAAACTTCCTCCAATTGGACGAGCGTAGACACGATATTTTTGATGTGAAAAATATATAGTCGAGGAGTAAAAGTGATAGTGCGTGGCGATCGTGGCTAGCGGGCGAAGTCGGTCGCCGCGTTGGTCACCACGCTATTTTTACTAATGAAAACTATTCTCTAAGTACCACTAACAAAATTTACATTCGTTTAGTACTAAAAAAGTAAAGCCATGGCATATCATTTTCTTATTAGAAATAACTTAAATATTATTAAACTAATAAGATAAATAGTATAATTTCAATGTTTCACATCTGCCACGCGTCCCGTGACGGCTCAACATTTTTTTTCCTTTCCTATCTCCTAAAATATAAAGATAGATAGCCGAACAGTAAAAGCTCAGCGATATGAGATAAAGTTGTCCGGTAAGACCATAGGCACAGAAGGAAATAATAGTACTACCCGTAAGACGCCCAATAAAAAAAATGCAAAAGTATTTTAAGGTTGAGAAATTTTTTCTATTTATACTCTAAGGTTGACATTTTGCCCTCCGAGTTGACACCTAACTCGATTAGTTAACAAGTAATAAACTAGAATGGAATGCTTATTTAACTATTTTTTAAATTTTTGCTTTCGGCGCCACAAAACCAATGGTACCTAATTCATAAGAAACATGCATTGTTATAATAAGCCTGATGTATCCCATCACTGGACAAAGGCTTTTCTCGCCTCCTTCCACTTGTCCCGATCCTGTGACATACTCTCCCACTCGCCACAGTAGTCAACCAACTCGTCTCGCCACCTCTTGTGGGGCGTACTACGACAACACCGTTTAACACTCTGAGGCACTTATTTACTGGTCGTTTTAGTAAGTAAGTAATTTTGTCCATAATTCATTGGGCGTTAGGGTGACGTAGCCAGCCCAGTCCCACTTTTATTTAGACAGACCTTCTGAGCCACGAAACAAAAATAAATGAATTCGTGTTATCTCTTAAAATAACTCGTAAATAAACAAGCTTAAATCCGTTTTGTCCGTACAAACGCTGCCGAATATTTAATTCACGACTCATTTATTTTCTAATAGGAAAGCCCATTGTCTAAATATCCGGCAGTTAGTTGCTTAGGCACCTAATTTTCTTTTTTCCTTGAGAAACTAAGAAGCGTCTGGTTTTGCTATGTTTAAGAGAAACACCTGGGTATTTTGAGGGATTTGAAGGATTTTTCACAGATTCTAAATGAGGTCTTTCCTTCTTCTATATTTTTTTCTGAAATAAATATATTTAATTTGGATAAAAGGGGTTTTGCTAGTGGTAAGTTGTAGTGGATATATAATACATACATTTATTTTTAGGGTTCCGTACCTCAAAAGGAAAAAACGGAACCCTTATAGGATCACTTTGTTGTCCGTCTGTCCGTCTGTCAAGACCCTTTTTCTCAGGAACGCGTGGAGGTATGAAGCTGAAATTTATATCAATTACTCAGGTCTACTGTCCCTTGAAGCTGTGAAAAAATCAAACTTCTAAGCCAACGCAATCAAAAGATACAGCCGTTTATGCCGCAAATTTTCGACACTTGCAAGGGAATCAAAACCTACAGGGTGCTTCCCGTGAACTCAGAATCTTGAAATTTGGTACGAAGCAACGTCTTATAGCATAGATAAAGGAAAAATTACGAAATCCATAAATTTTTAGTTACATCACATAATATATATTTTTTTAATAATTTTAACCTTACTACCCATTTCCTCAGAAACGCGTAGAGGTATTAAATTGAAATTCATACCAAATACTCAGGTCTATAATACCTTTAAGCTGTAACAAAATCAAACTTCTATGTCAACGCAATCAAAAGAAACAGCAATTTAAGCTGCATATTTTGAAACTCGCAAGTACTCGCAAGGGAATCAAAACCTAAAGGGTACTTCCAGTCGACCTAGAATCTTGAAATTTGGCATGAAGCAACGTTTTATAGCACACATAAAGGAAAAATTCCGAAAACCTTAAATTTTTAGTTACATTACAAAATATATATTTTTGAATAAATGTTTATATTTAGTTTTTTATTACTTTTTTCCTCATGAACGCGTAGAGCTATCAAGTTGAAATACTTACTTAGTACTTAGTTACTTAAACGATAAAGAGATCTTTGTCTTAAATTTATGCTCCTCCATCTTTCCCCATTGTAATGTTATGAATTTCATTTTGCAATAAGATTACCATAGTTATGACTCGATTGTCGTAATGAAAGAACTTTGTAAACCTTGCAGGTTTGTACGGAACCCTCGGTGCGCGAGTCCGACTCGCACTTGGCCGGTTTTTTATTAGTAAAGTAACCGATCATAGAACAAAGTACGTTACTTCGTAAGGAAATGTTTAGTAATTAAGTAAAAAATAGAAATAAGTAAACTTACGTATATATAAAAATATACTAATTCGTTTATTCCACTCAGATTGAGCTTCGACCAGCTGACTTCAAACGGGAAACGGTTTTCGATGTCCAATTTGCCGAATTCGAATAAATAATGCAGCCGAGTTTTATTTGAACGAATCTGAAGCAGAAAAGACTATTTAGGGACAACGTTAATTTGCCTTTTAGCCATTTTGGACGAAAAAGACGGTTAAGAGATCTCACTTTGTTATTCATCCGTCGAGTTTAAAGTCGTGGCGAAGCGTCAACATTTAATGGAATAATTGCTGTTTATAACAGAAATAAAACGCCGATAAAATTTGAATTATTTTGCTACGTTTTATTCTACAACTAAAATTAAATATGTCCATGTAATGTGGTGGTACTCTTTCCCGTGGGAATTAAGGGTATAAGAATAGATAATAACCTATTCTCAGACCTACTGAATAGATATATAAAACATCAAAAAACGGTCGAGCAAGTTTGGGCGGAGTATTGTAAGTAACTAAAACTGTGACTATACTAATTATAATTTAACATATTAACGTACATACTTCTTTGAAATACAAACATAGCGTTTTATTTCACGTAATTTTAATAATCGCTAAACAAATGTTTTACTTTTTACAGTAATCTAATCGACATCGTAAACTGTCAAAAATACCAACCCAAGGACGTTTTTTTTTTTTTTTAATTGACCTATGCTTGTGTCTAAAAGGTACGACCAATTAAGCTTCACCGGACTTGCCCAAGGATGATTCGTACAATAGTACCTACTTATAACATCCTTGCCCCAACCAAACTCATGAAAAAAAAAGTGCTTTGTAAATTGCTTGTTCGCTCCGTGTACCGTAAGCCTAATGAAAACAAGTTCTCTATTTAAATGGGTGGCCGTTATTTGAGTTAGGGCGATCTCACACCTGCGCCGGGCTTAAGGAAGGATGCTGAATAAATATTTTCCGAATGGAAGGATGAGCGGCACGCTCAGGCGATAAGTTTCCGACCGAGACTTTCTCGGTGCTGCCAGACCTGCGACGAGAAATTGTTTCATTTTAAAGTCCGAAAAGAAAAATAAGACACCTTGCTTTATTGCGGAATTTCAATGGAAGTAATTTTATAATAGTCAAAGTCAAAGTTTTTATTTCGAAGTAAGATTTTACAAATCATTTTTCGACGTCGAGATAATGGAAATTGTTGCCAGATACTTTACAAGAAACATGTGGCACCCCCAGAGAAGGATTTAAATTTTCTTGTCAGGTTTTATCCACACACAAAAGTATTTAGGTGACTTAAAATTTGCCTTTAGTTATACTGATATCTCTAAAAGAAGGTTTTAAATTGCTTAGGTATGATTTTATATTTATTTATATTTTAGATTAACTAGATGCAAAAATCATGACTTTTTAACAAGTAATAATTATTTTGTATCTAAGATAATGACAATAAAGCCGCGTCTACGGGACGATATCAGAGTTTACATACAACCTGTCCCATAGAAAGCGGGCCCAACCTTTTTTGCTGGCTGCATATAAACTCACTCTACGGGACCGATACAAATATTGTCTCGCAGTCAATGCTTTCCCACGTCTTTGGATTTGCTCCTTAACATATATCATCTTCGTTTTTTCATTTTGTTAATAATGCTCATAAAACTCGATTAAGCCACAACGGCAAATAATGTTCTCCTGTCCATTTTAATTTTTTGTGTGTTTTAAACTGTGACCGTGCAAAAAAACCGGTCAAGTGCGAGTCGAACTCGCCTGAAGAGGATTCCGTACAAACAAAGTTCATCATCATCAGCAGAATCTGGTCTGATCGAGTTAAAATTTAATAAACGTATGTAAATCCGTGACCCAAACCGACGTGCGACATTAAATCATTAATTTGAAACATGCAGGCCTCTTTTTCTGGAGGTTCCATTTTAGTTTTTGAGGTATATCTAATAATTAAATAAACTAAACTTTTTGTTATTGTAAAAGCGTTGCGTCGGTGGCCAAGTAAGTAACTTCTGTTTTTATAATCATCCGTCTAATGTTCCATGAAGCTGGCAACCCAGCCTCGGCTTGAACAAGCGAGCCAGTTTGCGTAGGGCCAACGTTTCTAATTAAGCTATCCGTGTCGACACGTCTTGCCAGTATTTACCTGTGCAGGCAAAGAATCCGATGTAATTCACTTATTTTTTGTATTTTTTTATCCTATCTGCTATTTTATACAGCTAGGCTACGGGACCGGTACAAAATGATTGGACTGTTTTAAAGGAAACAATAATCGAGATTCAATTCGCCCTAGCTTGACATTTTCTCATCAAAACCCTAAACTTTAAATGTAATCACCAGCCTGACTCCCCCTAATTGAATTACATGACAAGCTTATAAAGGCCAATTTAGGCCGTAGAAATTTTGCAGCATTTAGCAAATCATAAGCTAGCAATAATACAGACTATACGTATAATTATGAAAGTGATATGTTACATGTATTACGGGATATAAATTGGGCTATTAAAAAGGCTATTAATGATGATGAACAGTAGATCTGTGTGCGAGATTGATCCTACTAATATTAGAAACGCGAAAGTTTGTGAGGATGGATGGATGATGTTAGTTAATATTTCACGCAAAAACTACTGAATTGATTTTAATTAAACCTTACAATAATATAGCTTATACATCAGAATAACACATAGGCTGCTTTTTACCGCGGGGAAATACCTCTTTTCTGCGGGAAAATCTGTTAGCGCGGGCGGAGCTTTACTAGCTTATATAATCTACACACACAGGCAATGTCAAGCAGGGATCACCTGTCTGTATAACTTGCCAACGAAATGAAGACTAACATTTTTTTAAAAAAACATCCACTCTTTCGAACTGAAAAAGGTACGTGATATAAAAATATCATCGCATCGAATTTCCTTGTAAACGCTGTTTTGTGAAAGTTGTATGTGATCCGATTTAGGAATTCCCATTATGTCAAGGATTTAGGTTGCAACAAATATACGACGGCGGCGGCCGCTACGGGCTACGGGCTACGGGCTACGCGTGTAGCGCTCGTAGAATTGCTACGGTTTTGAAATACCGCGGAAAAGGCAGGTATAATTCCATACTGAATTACATTTTTTGTATTCATATCGATATTGGAGTTACATGACTGTTCTTTAAGCATTATTGAGTAATAAAAAATTTGTTCCATTTATTTTTGGTGCTTATAAAGAATATTTTATATTGTGTTGTAATTATTTGTATTAGAGTTGTAGAACAATACGCACTTTTTTTTATTAAAATCAAATTTCTAGTGTGCCGTCTTTTCTACCAAAATATTAATTTCTCTTAA
Source organism: Teleiodes luculella (assembly GCA_948473455.1). Lineage (NCBI taxonomy): Eukaryota > Metazoa > Arthropoda > Insecta > Lepidoptera > Gelechiidae > Teleiodes > Teleiodes luculella. The sequence continues at coordinate 10,874,787 of OX419587.1, forward strand.
ACATTGAAATTTATTTAGACATTTAATACCTACTACATGATTGCCTTGAACAATAAAATTATCATAGTGAAACATCAACAAGTTAATTACACTATAACAATGAAATACTCCTTTCACAGGAGCCGACCCTTTTTCACAAAACCACCATTTGTACTAATCCAATCGAGCCAGGGCACTCAGGTACCCTCCACTCGAATCGGAAAAGGCGTTTCTTTCCCCAGCTAATTAAGTCACGGAAGGTGATCACGATTGGTCAGGTATTAAGTCAAAACTCTTCCCCGACCGCAGATTGGCGCCACTTGAGCACGTGCCATTGGTGTCCGAAGAATTCAAATCAAAGGAGAAATGTCCTTGGGTAAGCAGAAATTTAGAAGGAACGAATTTCTTGAGTCTTGCATTTGTCTAATTGCCCGATTTCTCGCGAGCACATAGAGGATTCATTATAGGCATATGTAGTATAGAGTATGGAGATTATTGATTGTCTGTTCGACACGGAAATAACTAAATATTTTGTTTGTTAAGACTAGTATTATTATATTGAAAAATTATTTTGGAAAAATCTGTGGAATATACCAAATAGGCGACCCTGTGGAATTTCTTTGGCGGGTTTTACTATGAAAATTATGTCAATTGAACGTCATTATAGGTTTTACTACGTACCCCTCGGGAACTTCCGAATGAAAGTCAACGGTTCTAGCCACTTGGCCACCGACGCTCTATTTATCTTCTTACCATAATATTTTAACTGCAAAATACACTTATGAATCGGTGGTGGCTCAAATGGCAGAGCGCTGTCAATTTAAAACATGATTTATTTATTTCCTAATTGAATCGATTTCGGTTTGAACACGATTCTAATTAAACAGCTACCTGCAATCTGTAAGGCTTTAAAGTTAATTGCGTTGTCATAAATAATTTAAACACTGATTTCCATTTTAAAGGAACAGTCAAAACAGGATTAAGGACAATTTCTCAAGGGCGTGGTTATTCCTTTAAGTGGCCAATTTCATGGTATGAAAACATAATACATAAATTTATTCATGAATTCCTATGCTTATCTCATTTTATACTGAAAATTACAATATTATTAAACACTTTGGTGTTTATTGCTGATGTAATACTAATTTTTTTTCCCACGCATGTTGTTATTAGTTAAAATACCTAGGTAAACGCTCTCGGGCTCGTCATGTCAAGGCCATCTTGATTTAGACGACGACGGCGACGCTTAAAAGCATGATAATAGATATGGCTACTAAAACAGCCTATAACTATATAACTGGACTAAGGCTGACTACATACAGCCCCGCTTAATAAAGACTAGGGCAAACGGGAGATTTTGATTAAATCTGTGATCTGTACGCAGGCTGAAACCAAGCAAGCCAAGCTTCTAGCCTAGTCTGGGGTATTTAACGAATTTATTTTGAACTAACCTAACCCACGAACCCGAGAGGTGTCGAGGGGTATCCCCATAATCAAGCTTGCTTGGCCAGCGGATTGGAGAACGCAGATTATTATTAATGGTTACACAAATTGTGAAACAATAACACCACAAATCAGAAAAATTATGGCGTCGCGCCCGTCACAGATAGCTCACTTTATACAAAGCATCTAATCTCGAACTTACACATTTACATACCAGCTCAAGTGGTATCAAACTACAGGGTCCGGTAAGCTTACGTCATCATTTTCTTGCTGAAGCTTGATAAGCCGATTTTGGCACACACGTAAATTGTAAAAAAGGCTTTCTGTAACTTAGTATACTGTGCAAATATCTCTCAAATGAGGAGCGGCGTGCATACGGAAGCTTTAGCGATGAAAATTCACGGAATGGACGCTTACGTTCAGTCAGCGGTTGATGTGCTAATGAGTGCACTTCACTCGCTGTACACCGCACTACGCACAGGGTCGTATTGCTTCCATACGCAATCGTTTATTTGAATTATATAATACTTACAGTCCGACTTTTGGAAATACTGCAGCCGGAGCGCGCTTTTTAAACCTCTCTGCTACAGCTTGACTTTTCTCCTTCACAATGTTTTTCCGTATCGACGCGCCACTCGGACTACCTAGGCTAATAACAAGAGATAATAATAATATAAAAAAAATCAAAAGGCAATTTATAATGCAAACATTTATATTAATATTATCCCTGAATACATTCCTGCAAGTTGTCTAAATTTACGCGCGAGGTTGCGCGTTCGTCGTAGCGTTTGATGTCACTTTGTTGCGAGTGACATCGGAATAACTAGCTGCAGCATTATTTCCTGCCTAAAATAATTGATCGTTTACCAGCTAAAATTAGCTTTGGAGCCTTTGTAAGGCAGTTATGCTTTAAACCTTTGACGAGCGTTCGTCTCTCTTCATCAAACACTGCGGTATTTGAAACTACAATAATGTTCGGCGTGCTTCGCTACCCTAATGTTTGGTGAAATATTTGATTTTCCGGAAATTGTTTCATGGTAATATCACATTTGCATGCCGCAATATTTTAAAACGATGAGTTATTCTTTCATATTTAAATCATCCCTATTTTAAGTAAACCGGGTACTGTTTATGAAAAAAAATAACATTAAATGAACAGTCACAAGTTCCCAAGAATTCCTAAGTCACCTTACTATTTTTGAAACCTAATTTTTAAATAACATTTTGGACCATAAGTAATTTTTAAAATTAGTATTCATTCAGGTTTTGTAGTGTGTAATAATAAGCTAATTAAGAGCGCAGCGCCAACAAACTACTTTGTAATTTCGCGATGATTGTTTCATAGAAACTTTTGTACTTTTATTAATTAAATAAATTAAAAAATATATATTTTAATTAAGGTTTAACTAAAAGTAAGAATTGCCTAAATATATTGTTTTGTAAATTGCATTGTTTTTAGACTACATCAAAAATACTTAGTGTCGTCCAATTTCATTGACTAAATTTGTATTTACTACGAATATTGTGTAGTCAAATCAGATACTGATTACTTACCATCTAAAGATCCTATGAGTGCTTCTCTCTCACTGTCAATTCTCAGCAATTTGCTGGCAAATAATAGGAGATATTATACTTACAATCGATCCGCCATCATTGCTTTTGTTTGTTGTTCTCAGAACTTAACTGCTGGCTATCCAGATGGTATTTCAATTATGAACTGAAATTTTGTATTCAGTCTGAATATTGCTTGTTACCTGTAATGAAACTACTTATTTTCATAATACGTAGAAATATGTTATAGAATCTAGACTGACTAGTAATGAGTATCAGATTGCTGATGGCTTCATTTGAAAGGTTACGGTTTGTTACGTATTCACACAGCAAAATATAATTTAGCTTCAGGTAGCATACCCAGAAAATTTCGAATACAATTTCTAAATAAGTCCAGGTTAAAAAGTGTAGGAAGCAAGTCATAATAAATCTAGCGTAGTTTCATAGAACGCGCCCGTCAGGGTTACAGAGAGCCGATTCTCGTACCAGGAAAACTTCATTTCTTATTCCTATCTCGGCTCTATATTGTATACTAGCTTCCCGCCACGGCTCCGCTCGCGATAACAATTTTTCCCGTGAGAATGGAGAATTTTCAAGAGAAGAAGGTTCCCTATTTTCTTTCTTAAGGTCTATTCTATCTTTGTACCAAGTTTCATTATCGATTCAGTAGTTTCGGAGCTTATTCAATATTTTTTTTACAAAATAGAAATACAATATACCCCGGGGATAGTGTAGCTAACTACCCAATAGTAAAATATTTTTTGATATCGGATCATTAGTTTCGGAGCTTATTCAACGCAAACAAACAATCAAATCTCTCATCTTTTCTAATTATTGGTATAATTTAGAATATATTCCGAAAACTACCATAATATGATGCTTTTTGTTCATTGCCTAAGCTAGATACCTAAATAAAATCGATTTAAAATAATCTGATGAAGATTTATTAAACACATTTGAAAGACTGATATGACGTTAGCCTCTTCTAACTGCTATACTTATTAATACTAGATATGTTTAATTTAAATAAATGTTTTCCAAAAGGACGGAGAGGGTTCTATGAACAATATAAGACCAGTCTGTCTTTAATAACTCTAAGTCAAGCATAGATAGAGAGAAACTAGATAAAAATATAGTATCCGCTTCTATTATAAAATACCAGGTAATATTATAAATTTACCTGATCACTCATTTAAAGGTTAAATTGAAAGTATCCTATGTTCTAGAGGGAGTTTGCCTTACTTATAAATGTGTGGTCCAAAATTATTCCAACTCCACAAAAAAATAAGCTATGAAATGAATGTATAACTAAGATAAGAAACAATTGTAAAAATATTTGAAAAGATGCTGCACGATGTGGGGTTTCTTCTGGCTGTTCTTTTCCACAGACGTACCTACCTACGCCACTTTAGAACCATTTACCGTCTAGGTCTAGTCCTCGGTATGTATAGCTTTGACGTCGAAAATGATTTCGTAAATCTTACCTTTTGATTTACTTTTTAAATGTTCCAAAAGCTAAACTTCCGAAGGCATCAGAATCGGCCTCTTTCTCCCAAAGTGCAGGGCACTGTCGGCAGCGGGCCGGAAAATTGCGAACAAACCTAACTACTTGCATTACTATGCTCCCGGCATTGCGCTCCCAGAATACAGGTTGACCTAGGGCCCCTGGACCCCTCTTACTGAACTACAATACACTAATACAATACAATACTATACTAGTAGCAGCTTTTTGCCACGACTCCGCCCGCGTTAACAGTTTTTTTCCGTGGGAATAAGGAATTTCTCGCGGTAAAAAGTAGCCTATTTATGTCTAAACATGAAAAATGACATAAAATATCATGACAGCTTTCTTTAAAATGACGTCAAACTAAAAGCTTCGAAAATAAGTACTTAGGTAAAAATTATAAAACCCGTTTCTTTTCGTTGCGTGGGCTTATTTTGCAAGAGCAGACAAGCTTTACTGAAAACCGTTGCTACAATTCATAATACTTTATCTTCTATCCACATTGTTTATCTTAAAACTAATTAGGTACCTATAGCAGTCTCCTAGCACTCCTAGTAGGGGTTGGTGAAAATTATTTGTTTCTTTCAAGCTATTAAAATATTGTTATACACGAAAGATACTGGCACAAAAAATTCTAACACTAATTAATATCTATCTCTAGCATTTAAACAATTCTACTTCTTTATTCTTATTGTACGCAGGTGATTCATAAGAGGGCGAGCTTATCTCTAAATAAAGATTTTTTCCAGCCAACCCGTATTCTTATTCTGTATAAAACTTAAAATAGTGTTAGATAGATCCTATTAGTCCTATGTTACTAATATTATAAACGCAAAAGTTTTTGAAGATGGATGGATGCATGGATGAATAAATAAATTGAAATTGTTACTTTTTCACGCAAAAACTACTAAATGGATTTTAATGAAACTTTACAATAATATAGGTAGCTTATACATCAGAATAACACATAGGCTCTTTTACGTGCTTTTACCGCGGGGAAAAATCTTATTTCCACGGTAAAAACTGTTAACGCGGGCGAAAAGCTATTATATAATATTTTAATAGAAATGAAGTCTTAGCCTTAAAAGAAGTAATGAAATGAAAAATACCACGATAGAGCATCAACTTCGTAACTTGTAAAATTATGATATACTGCTACTTTCAACTCTCTACAACAGAATATGAATATGAAGACGTAAAACTACTTAAATACCTGCTATTTCTTATTTAGTACATAGCTCTCCGGTTCATCAGCTTTTCTCAGTTGAAAGTGTTAAAAGAAAAATATAAAATTATCATAAATCAAATTTTGCCTGGAGGAAATTGGGGTTAGCAATAAGGCCGCATAGTTCAGTCCTAGATTAGCGTATAATCTTGCCCTGTGAATTAAACTGAACCTATTCATTCATATCATCCAACTATGGACAGTCGGGTATTTTGTATTTATTAGCATTAATGTCGAAAAACGAATTTGTAAAATCTTGCTTCAAATAAAAAGCTTTGGATATTGATTTCAAAACCTGTTCGTAACTTAAATTTTGCTTTCTTTTTCGGCGAAAATTGGAGTGTTCTTATTACGATAACAAGAGAAAGCATAGAGAAAGGCACTAAGCGGCTCTATTTAAATATTCCGTATTTCTGTGAAGATCGCGCCGTCCGCTGCAGACGCCTCTAATTCTCTCCGTCGAGTGGAAGTCGATGTTTTCAATTGATTTATAGGAGGAAATAGAGGCGACGTCCCCTGGAAATCTTGTAGGAGAATTCATAGGAAATTAGGGAATAATATAGAGAAGTAAAATGATTTGCCTTTGATTTCTGAGTTGCTTATTTTAATTTAAAAGAAAGATTGAAATTAATTTATTATTTTATTAAGGAAAAAGGTATTTAGCCGCAATTACTTCGGCAGACTACAAGACGTGTACTTAACGTGTGTCTTAACACATCTTTCATCTAAGAATGTTCATGGTCAACCTTCTTGATACCTTTAGTATCAGAGAGCTTCGGATCTAACCTAAAAGTTATGATGGCTTTATTAACAATTACTTCAGTATTATATTAATTAACCGAAACCTGTGCCTTCTTTCGAGGGAATGTCAAGCCTGAAATGGCCAAATTCAGAAAATTACATGAAGTGTTTATTTTTATGTCAATTTCGATATAGGATTTAAATCGGACAAAAGCTCTACCGCTCGGTCATGTAAAAGTTTGGAGTAGGTACGTAGGTAGTAGTTACAGCCGGCCGAAACATACCCGAAGTCTATATGATTGGTTTAAAAGCCCTTACATACTATATCCGTACCAACCCGTACCATACTTTATTATTCTCAATGCATTCTTATTCCTTTTTTTTAATGTAGGATAATCAATAATGCCAACATAACAATGTGGTAAATTCCTCTCGTCTGTCTGAGTGCATATCTCGTCAAACAATACGCCCACGTAGACACAATTATTTTCTGAACTGTAGCACGGATGATGCCTCGCCCACGGATGGACGTTGCAAAAGGAAATAAGCAAGAATAAGGGCGTGGGCGATGGGCTTGGACAACTAAACATAATTCCTGTGTAAATTCTATATTTTATTATTACAGAATAATAGAATAGGAGGTACCCAGCAGAAAGTAATATCAATTACCTACTTATCCGCACCGCACCGGTATAATCTTAATTAGCCTTTTGTCGGGCCCGTGGCCTAGTTGGTCTGCTTTCGAATCCTGGGTCACGGGTTCGAATCCCACGCAGAGCAAAAATCTCTTGTTTCTTTTGTGTATGTATGTATACAACTGTCTGACACCCATATTAGGTGCAGGCGCTGCCTAGTTTTGGGTCAAGTGGCCGTGTGTGAGATGTCCCCACATATTTACCTATTTATTTACTTACACACAATACCAAAATGTTCCACTAGTGTTAGCATGTCTGTGTAATCGCACAATATTTTAGGGGATGAACCTACCCATGAAACTGAATAATTTTCCCTAAGAAACGTAGGCTGAAATATAAAAAAGAACTTGGTCAGAATAAAACACGACATGTCTATCAATTAGAAAATTTTACCATTTCTCCTTCCGGAGGGTAGGTAGGTTCCTTAAAATATTGTGCGATAATATATTTACATCCTGTATCATCATCATCAACCGAAAGACGTCCACTGCTGGACAAAGTAGGCCTCCCCCCAACGATCTCCACAATGATCGGTCCTGCGCTGCCTGCTGCTGCATCCAGCGGAGCACATTATGTAAGAAGAGAAATAAACATTTTATTGTATTGTATTTTTAATAATACATATTACATACAGGATTTAAATTTAATATTAATACAATGTAAGTCGTATTTACCTAGGTTTAATAATCATAATTTTCGCGAGGAGCCGTGACAGCGCGCCGATGGCTCTACAAACTTCGTTTTGTCATCCTGTCGGCTTAACTCGAGACTTATCAAACTTTTACAACCGAAACCCTTCTGCTAAGTATTAGAATTTTGCCTTTGCCGACGATTTAGCGCGAAGCAAAATAGAAACGCACACTTGATAAAACACATTGAAATCATCTTCAAATGTTTAAAATAGTTTTCTTGCCTAAGAAAACAGTAGACTTAGCATAAAGCTCAGTCTATAGGAAACTTCCGGCACACAATAGCCCTTCGACAGTATTAAGATTGGAGCCACTAAACATATCTAAGAGTAGCTGAGAAACTACTGGAAGTTATATTTTTTTAATCAACATTGTTATAATCTATAAATTACTTTTTTTACTCACTATGCTGCTGTTACACTGGTAACTTTAGAGATTAATTTTAAAGAAATAAAATTAAATGTTTGATTAGCACAATAAACACAAATTCTGAAAGCTAGATTTGGTGAGAAGTCTATCCCGAGATGAGTTGGAAGGAAGATGTCCTGAAACATCAAGAGTCTTGTATATTTGTTTCAATTTTTGAACTACTTAGTTGTAGAAATAGCGTAAAAAAAAGTTTCCGTAGAAGCTCGTAAAGCCTAATCTAAAAATAAAAACCTGCTCTGGAGGCGTCACGTGTTTCTTACTGTTAAAACGTGTATGTGTGTGTGTGTGTTCAATGTTTTTATTTAATTTCCGCACTAAGGCGAAGTTTTTCTTCTTGAATTATTTGGAAGTCTAATGATATTCAACTAGATATCTTTGTAAAGGACATCCGCCATTCTCCCAGCCCTGTAATACGGCTAGAATAAGCCGGATAGCCCTCCAGCGTTCATCGGCCCACCCTCGACCCAATGAAGCGCTCAGACTAGCCCTCGACACCCTAGAAAAACTGGCTAGCGGCTAACAAACCGCGTAAAGGGGTTAAGTTAAAGGAAAAAATACAACGTCATCACGTCGGAGAAGTGAAACGTTTCGCTAGCAGAGAATGCTAAAAAGCTCTTAAGGGTTAAGTAATAGCAGATATGTAATAGGTAGGTAGTAGTATAGCCTTTATAGGCTTACTTCGAAGAGATATCTAATTATTTTTTCATCGTACCTAAGCTTTTTTTCTAAACGTTTGCTTGCTTACTCGACATTTTGCTGTTGAGTCGAGTATTTTTGGACTGGCTCTAAGTTTAAGAATAGTAGATGCAATCAATGCGTGTGTTGACTGCAATTGAGGTAGGTAAGAATAAGTTGTATTAATATTATAATTATGATGTAGGGATTGAAACGAATGTATAATAAATATCACTTAATACTTTTTGTATGGAACTCAAATTGGACATGACAAAGCTTCAGAAAACGATAGGAAAATGTTTAAATATTAGAGAATAAATATACATAGAGCGCGCGCATCGCTGCGCTGCCTTTATGTCAAGCGTAAGCAGATTTTGTATGGGCGGTGAAATCAATAACATTTTTCTTTTTGGAATTGTTCCTCGAGTCATGTTTGCAATTTATCACTGCACCTTTCAAAATGTTCTCCTATCGAATTACTTATTTTCACTGGGAAAAACAATCAGCTCCGATAACCATTTGATACTAAACGAACGCGCTGAAGATATTCGGACTGTTCATATCCGTGCATAAGGTTCATACTCGATTAGGCGTACTCTAGGCCCCCCAGAAATTTTTCTATTTATACTCTAAGGTTTAAATAAAAAATCCTTGAAGATTGTTCGTTGTTTTTATTGCATCATAATTTTCATAATGAATGACAGATTTCCTACAGATGATTATTTCATGACAGCTACTGATGAGTAATTTGAAGGTTAGGCCACACTTGCATTTACTCGCGGGCGAAAGCTTAGATGCATATTATAACCTGGCTTGTAATTTACGCATTTTGATCAATCTTCAAGACCTCTGAGTATGACTAGATTTGTCTCAAAATAAATTAGGTATAGTCAGATTTCTATTAATTTACATTTATCTACAAAAATACAAAAAAAATCACTACTCAGACTCGTACAAATACTTTTGTAAATTGTTTTAAGAGTCTGTGCGATCTGTAGGGTAACTAGTATTTTAGTCATAAATCAATGTGTTATTATAATGTGATGTGATAAATAATATTTGCAATTAATAATAATATGATTATTGACCGCTTGCGTCTCTAAACAACCCAAAAATCGGACCCGGAGATTAGACAAAAAAGAGGGCGCATTATGGAGTTAATTGGCAACACTGACAAACTTTTAGCCAATTACAGACACTTCCGGTGTTTCCACAACCAATCAGTAAAGTTTTATGTGGTGTGACCATTAATGATTATTAAATATTTTTACATTTTGTTTTTTTTTTTTTTTTCATTAGAAGATAGAAATTTACATTGCAAGTGTGGCTTCTACTTCCTGAGCAAATTAATTAACATCAAGTTACGAAGTAAAAATATTATATTTATACGTTCATTCTCTATAAAATTAATAATAATATTGATAACATACATTTCTATAACAAATTTTAATGTTTTAAATAATTGAGTACTGCTAGAATAAATACGTCATAACCATTATGTAAATATGTAATTGTGTAGGTGTAACAAAAATGTTAGTCATCTTTTTGAATATAATGTCTTATTAAATCAAGTGATAGAATTTTGAATTCTTTGTAACTGTCGAGGTTTGTGACTTCCGTGAAAAAAATTTTCGTTGTAACGCAAGTGACTTGAGTTATTTTATCATGGCGTAAAAGAAGACTAAACAAATACTATCGTATTTACAATATTATTATGGATAACAGATTTTTGTTACACCAAAAATTATAGCTACATTGTCTATGAGAGTAGAAAATACAATGTCTTTATTGTTTCATGTCTTAAATCATTAAATGCTCATAACTTTTTAAACCAATTACATTACATCAGAATGATACATGAAGAATTGTTAAATAGTCGAAAAGCCAGTAAAAATTCTAAGAGTTAATAGATTATTTCTTAGTGTTAGTAGTTCACATTAAAATTGATATGGCAACATCGTTAGAGCTAGATTAGAGTTAGTTTTGGTAACCTATTGATTCCGAATGTACCCTTGAAAGTGATAAAATTGTAGTTAAGTTTTAGTATTGGTAACTAAGTTATACCCTTTTCTTTCGCGACATTTTTGATAGATAGTTATGTATGACCGACCACTGACCACGTTCTAAGTCACCTTCAAGATCACTTAGACATAATTTTATGTATTAAAAATCACAGAGATATTTTAATAATTATGAGTATGTAAAATTTATAAACAGTTATTCTAGACAGAACTAACATAAAAAAATGCTTATTATTAGAAAACCATCTTACAAAAACGTCCCGAATAAAAGCAAAATAATTTATTATAGATTACTAAGCTTAATCTTAGTACGAGTATACAGTTAAATAAAGCCCACAAAATATTCATTGGTTCATAAAAATACAATAACATTGAAAATAAAAACAATACAATAATAACGTCGTAAACTAAATCCTCTAGTACGTGTTCAAAGATAGAATAAATATATTACAAAAATGATATGTTATCAACAGCAATAGCAAGTGATATCTTTATTAAACTGGAATGTAGTTTCTAATATTTACCATGAGATAAGTCTCAATCTAAAAATCGATAATGATATTAGCTCACTATGTTTGCTATTGATAAAAATCACTTCCCGATCAATCACCTACATATTACAGTAATATTGCCTATGCATGTCAAATGTTATACGATTATAGCTACACAATATACATATGATTGAAAACTTGCTATAATAACAAAGATAAAGTCAGCGACTCTAGTCTACTACTGGGAATGTTTTACAAAACCGTCACTAGCTATTTACAATTATCATTTAAAAATATTTGATGATTATTATAAACTCATGGAGCCGATAACATTATTACAAAATAATATATACAGGGTGTAACTAAATTAGCGCACAATATTTTAAGGGAGGAACCTACCCATGGAACTGAATAAGTTTCTCCAAGGAACGTAGGCTGATATATGAAAAAAAACCTAACCAGCTGATCACATCACCGCGCTTGTCAATTCTACTTCAGATATTATTTCTGTGCGCGCTCGCTATCCCTACACACTACTATATTACTACATAAACAGTATCGTAATGTCATTAGTCAAAATTACACACAGAAATGATTAAACTTTCTAATTGATAGATATGTCGTGTTTTTTTCTGATCAGTTTTTATCTTCATAGTTCGAACTATGTTCCTTAGAGAAAATTGTTTAGTTTCATGGGTAGTTTCATCCCTTAAAATATTGTGCCCTAATAAAGTTACACCCAATATAACACATATTTTGTGTTACATACGAGTTATAATAGAATCCGATGTCGAAGCATAATTATTAAGCAAGCAGGAACAACACTGCATACATACACTTTGATCGTTACAGTTAAAAACTTTTTGTTTCCCTTCACAATAAAAACTATCGCAGATCTAAATGGTAATCAGACCGTAAAATGTAAATATAAATGGATCGGAAATTGAGATTCTTTGAAGATATTGTGATGTTTAACTTATTAAAATTATAATATATAATAACAAAACACAAAAAAGGTACACGTTCAGGTCAATAATAGCACTATCGAAATAGCTGAGATTCTTTTTTCCAGAATTCAGTAAAAATGTTTTTATTATAACTAAACAAACATTCATTCAATAGTAAATCTCCTCAATGAATATAATCACCTCTAAACCCAACATCATTTTTAAGAAACACGTCCAATGAATTCATAAAGAATTACGTACCGATGTGCGCGGGGCAATAGAATGTGGGAACGGGACGCCGCGCGCCGCCTGATAGCACCCTGTCGCACTTACAGGTCTTATGGACACGACAGTGGTACACTACTTCAGAGGGGCGATTCCGATCCGTCGACATTGAGATCGGGCATTTCGTACTCTCGAATGCCACACTAGCGCCAGTTTGGTTTCATATTGGGCGGGTATTGAGTGAACTAAATGAAATCGGACATTTGTCAACTCTTGGCGGGCAGATTTTCAAGAGAAGCGGTCTAAAATTGACTATGGTATTGCACTGGGTTGAAATCGGGATCGATATTGATTTCAAGAGTTGAGCCCCAGTTGGCATCTGGTACCCCCGCGTGCAGCGAGAATTGGGACCAGCCAGAAAACTGCGAGAAACCCTACATATTGAAATATCCTACAATAGGATAAGTATACGCACGACAAAACTATGTCACGCGTGAACGGTTATGCTATTGGTTGGCAGTGTATTTATATCGTACGAGGTGACTAGGTACAAGTAACACAATCAAGGAATGTAGTATTCACTCGGGCACCGAACACAATTGTTATACAAAAGCGGCATACCAAGCGAAAACCCTTACAATTTGACTTAGAAAGAAAGCCGAGTAATTTCACTTTCACTTAAAAATAAAGAAAATCTAGCTAAAGGATAAACAGAGGCGGTGATCTCGTCTTTTTCATTACTAAAACTGCATCACTTTATCTACAATGCAAATAAAATGTTTGAGATAGCGAAAGTTATGAAATGCTTTTAGCATGGCAACATTAATACACTAGACATTTTTTTCATCAGAAGGTAGCAAAAATGTACACGTTTAAAAAAATTTTACGCACTTACCGCTAAAACATCTGACCAAAAAATACATCTTACTTTTTAATTTACAACTAAAATGTCCCCTCGTGACACTAACTTCTATGCAACAGAAAAGGACACTCACTTCTTTATCTTTCTTTTATCGATCGCGCGTGTAGTTATCCATTGATGGTTACAGAAGAAAGGTTACAAAACAATCGATAGTGTAACCGTCCATGAAGAAGGCAACAAATACGCAGCGCAGTGGACGCCATTCGTGTCAATTCAGTGACTTGATAAAGAGCAGTACTTCGGATATTGCTTAATATACTTTCTCTTTCTGTTGTATACTCGCGTCCTTTTCTGCCGGTAAGCAGTTTGCATCGCAAGTAGAGGTTTTGACCAGTAACCCATACTTATTGTCGTTCTTAAGGGAAACCATTCATTGAATATTATTATTTACATCCTCTTCAAGTTCCTCTGGAATGTTACAACTCTTATACTATATCTAAACAAATGCTGACCAGAAAAATAAAAATCCTATTCACCCCATAGATTTTTTTTGTTGCTGGCAACAATCGCCATTACATTTGTTGTATTGAAATTCTGCAATATGGCGTGAATTTTTATTTTTTGGTCGCTTTATATAATTATTATATTATATTCTCAATCCTAAGAAAAACAAAACTCATGTAGTTAGTGCTAAAATTATTTTCATCCTATTGTTACCCTTTTTTAAGAAAGGGAAAGGGTAGGAAGAATATATCGGTATTTATATTAATTATTTTTTAACGAATATTTACTTTGCCTACCTTCTTTTCTTTCCTATAAAATAAGGGTAAAAACAGAATATACAAATTTTATCTTTATTTCCATTCCATTACACTTGAATTCACTTTCCAACAAATCGCTTCTAGCAATCCAAACAATTCGTTAATTTTCTTAAATCTCACACTAACGTCATCTAGTATTAGTGTCACATTAAAAAAGTTATCTGTACTTTACCTATAGTTAGTTACTATTAGCAAGTTTTATATGGAATTATTGAGTTATCTTAGAGAGACAAACTATCTGAAAACCGTTCTAACAATAGCGTGCGCCCTGGGCAATATGAACAACAGTCCCTTTCTGGGCGCCAAATATGCAGCGTTCTAACAATAGCATGCGCCCAGAACAATATCGACAGTCCCTTTCTGGGCGCCAAATATGCAGCAAATGCCAAAAAACTTGTTTGCGCTTTGAAGTTCCTTCACTTCAATAAACTTTCAACAACGCAATCAGATCGAGGCATCGATCGAAACAAAGCATTTTATTATCAACAGAAGGCGGCAAATCTATACACGTTTTGTTTTATAGATTGACAAAATTTAGCGAAAATCTGACTTATAGTGGGTAGGCGTCATTGGATACGAGATAGACCACATGATTTGGTTGTAATCACTTATGGTGTCCTATAGAGGCCTTTTAATCAAATACCTTTCCCATTCGTAGTAAAATACAATACGTTAATTTGTGCGAATTTTAAGATATCCAAATAAAAAATTCCACTTTTCAAAACAAGATTAGGTTAAGTTAGTTATTATAACAGATGGACGCGTTATTTATACAGACTGACAAGAATCTAAATTAATGTGAGCAAAAAAGGAAGTAATGCTGTTGTGCAAAACATCATTTTTGACAGTCTCTTGTATAGCGAGCAGCGCCTTAGTCCACATTCATTTAAATCCTTGTCGGATTGAAATCCAATTTCAAATACAACAAAAAATCTCCTAAGGAATTGTTATCCAAATAGAAACGTGACTAGTTTCTAGTTCCATATCAGCGCATAAACAAAACGTTAGTAACAACTCACCACAACACCGACACACTTCACATAGTCTGAATGTCATTCCATAGAGTAGCACGTGGTATAACCCGGGCGGTTTACATGGGCGCGGGCTCGGGGCAGGGGGCGTCCTCGGGGGGCTCGCAGCGCTGGTCGGGTTATAGCGGGTTGGGGGGTTCCTCGCCGGGCAGCGAGTGCACGCGGGCTGATAGCAGGTTATGCAGGATGAATACCGCGGGCTTCGGGCTGCCTTCCATGTCTAACTCCTGGAGGATGAAAAACCAGTAAAAACGATATTTCCCCGTGGGAATGAGGCATTTTTTCGCGGTAAAAGGTAGCCTATGTTACTCAGGGTGAATGTAGGGTGTATGTATGTTTAGTAGTTTTTGAGTTTAATGCTGTAACGAGATGCTTTTTAACCTTATTTTCTATTTCTTTCTCGTCAATTCATTCAATTTGATTCAGTATAAAAGTTATCAGTATAAAGAAGCTACAAATTATCAAAATATTTCATTAAAAACCCTTAGAAACTAGCCATTCATAATTTCCTTTATTATGAGCTAACGGCAGCATATTGTAGCGATAAAAGGCCCATTAATTATAAGCCATACAAAAGTAAATAGATAGATAGTTGGAACTCGGTTTCCTTACCACGGTATCATCCTGTGCGAAGTGCAGCCAGAGCGCGGTGCGGTCGTCGTCGGCGGAGGCCCGCAGCGCGTGAAGGGGACGGCGATATAGCGCCCTCGCGCCCCCCCGCCCCAGCGACCCCGCCGCCTCCCACACGCACACCCCCCCCGCGCCCAGCGACAAGCGCGCGCACATGCCGCGGAAACGACACCCTGCAAACAAACAATTACTAAAACTATTTGTATTTGTGAACATGTACCATGGTCCAAGAAAACAAGGTCTTGCAATTAGACCACGTGACTGACACAAGCCTACGTCATTTTGCGCTGTTCATCCTTGTCTATTACACGCATTCGACAAGGATGAATAGGTAAGATGACGTAATATGACGTAGGCTCCTGTCAGTCACGTAGTCTAATTGCAAGACCTTGTTTTCTTGGACCATGACCTGTACGTTTTTTACGAAACATTTTGTTCCCCGACAAGGTATTTTTTTTTATTCAAGAAGTGTAGAATGGAAATTGTTGTCATAAACAAAAATATAAGCGTGACGGCCCCAGAATAGATTTTATTTTTTTCTGGTGTGTGTGTGTGTGTGTGTGCGTGTGTGTGTGTGTGTGTGTGTGTGTGACTCACGGAAGCTGAACTCCTGCGCGCGCACGGCGTGGTGTGCCCCGTCCACCAGAGCGCCCGCCACCGCCGCCAGGTCGTGCGGAGTGTCCGCTCGCAATGCCCGGACCACCTGTAACCACATGCAAGCTTCATAAACTGGAATCTATTGGTCACTTCCACAGAACATTTAAAAGAGGTTAGAATGCGATAATGCGCAATTTCAAATCTAGCCAATCATAGCACCGCTCAATCACGCGATTTCAAATGGAACGAATCATACGCATGCACGCATACCGATGTACATTTATATAGCTATGTGTGAGTTAAACAGCGCGATCGCGTCTTTGCGTAGAGATATGAGCGTTTGCTCGCCTGCCCCACCCACAGCGGCTTTTTAACCTCTTTTAAATGTTCTGGGGTTACTTCTAATCCCTGTTGGTCCCTCATACATCCTATTGGTCCCTTCTAATCCCCATTGGTCCCTTGTAATCCCTGTTGATCCCTTTTACATTCTATCTATTGGTCCCTTCTACTTCCTATTTGTCCCTTCTAATCCCTGTTGGTTTCTTCTACATCCTATTGGTCCCTACTGATTCCCATTGGTCCCTTGTAATCCCTGTTGATTCCTTCTACATTATACTGGTTCCTTCTAATTCCAAGGGACCATTGTCCCTTCTAATCCCTGTGGGTTCCTTATACTTCCTATTTGTCCCTTTAAATCCCTGTTGGTTTCTTGTAAAGTGTATTCATCTTTAGCTGTCTTATTTTGTAAACAAACATGGCGATAGGCGGCCATCTTGAGGCCATGGATACAAAATAGTGCTGCCAAATAATAAATTTCATTGAATTAATTGAATGTAATTGAATTTGTGATTGATTGTAATTGGTATTGGTTGTTTGATGGTTTTGGTTTTTGGTATTGGTATTGGTATTGGTTTTGGTTGGTTTTATTGGTATTTTGGTGTCAATAAAGAATATTGTATTGTATTGTATTGTAATTACAAGCATTTCGGAATATCCTATAAATTGGTAATAAAAAGTGTACGATTATATTATATAACATGTCTTTTCATCTGGCAGCTCTGATCTGATATAAGAAGTCGCGCAAATAAAGGAATCGATGTCATTCATTCATTATGATATTTTAATTTCAAATCTGAAAAATTCAATTACCTTGCGTTCCGAAACGCGCCGAAATCGATTTGAGCGCACTCAAAGCGCGAACCGATTTACAACAGTGTTATCAATTCATACAGTGGTCAAACGCCTTTGATGTCGTCCGATACTGCCGTCGAGCGCGGCATGTCAGAAATATGCTAGGGTGGTCACAAAATGAGGAATACAGCAATTGAGATTTATTATTGTCATCATTATTTACAAATGAAATGTAATATTACGTAATAATACTTAGTGTTTATTATATTTGCAAATGTTGTACTGCCAAATATTCCCGCGATACTTTATTTCCACTAGATTTGAGCTGACGGCGCTGACAGTTTGATTCGAAAGTAATTTAAGCGCATATCGGAACGCAGCTCCGATAAAATAATTGAATTGTGTACGAGTGCATGATTATACCTCATCCCTAAAATCCACAGACAGTCTAAAAATTACCGATTGAAATATAGTTTGAGGTTAGAGCGATTTGTTAATAATTTTGCGAAATACTTAGGTTTTTGATGATTAATTCCAACAGAATCGTGAGTGAATGCTTGATAAGTGTTTGCGTGAGGTGTATGTGTATTTTCAGCTAGTTCTATAGTGTGATTAGCACGTAAACTTGAGATTTTGTCGAGGTGAGTGGTTTGTTTACAAAATAAGACAACTGAAGATGAATACACTTTAAATCCTATTGGTTCCTTCTGATACCTGTTTGTCAGTTATTCTTCCTATTGGTCCCTTCGAATCTCTACTAACTCCTACAGGTACCTAGTTGTAATCCCTGCTGGCCTCCTCTAATCCCTGTTGGTTCTTTATAAACCCTGTTGGTCCTACCTCATCCCTGTTAATCTCTTCCAATTCCTATCGGTCGCGTCTAATGCCTGTTAGTCCCTCCTAACCACTATTGGTCCTTGCTAAACCCTGTTATTCCTTATGCTATTATAATGAATTAATCCCCGTTAATAACGCTAACGACTAAGCTTGCCCCTAGCCACGCATCCATTGACTTCCATTCAGAAGTTCGCGGGTTCAAACCTCGGCACGTACCAATGTGTTTTCGATTTTTGAATTCATTACGTTTATTTGACGCTCTTACGGTGAAAGAAAACATCGTGAGGAAACCTTGTGTGCAGGTTTTCTGCAAAGAAATTAAAAGGTTGTGTGTTCGTGACCAACCCGCACTGTGCCAGCGTGGTCGAGGCTCGAGCCCCTCAGTGGGGACGTATATGAGCTGTTAATGATTGATTGTGTGTTCTGTGGCATCGGTTATACCGTCTCTTTTGCTATTGGGACTGGCCGCAAGTTTTTTCGAAATTTGAATCTTTTTCGAATGAATTGATTTTGATGGTATCAGTTAAATCGCGACTCTTCCCTGGAGTAGACGAAAAATCTCCAGGATTATCCTGTTCGGTAATTAATTATTCTATTGGTTGGTTTTGTGATGTGCTAATTGAATTAACGTAAAATAAATAGGTTATACAGTTACAATGAGTTTAATTTGTATTTGTAGGCTGCGTCCCCTATAGTTCTCACCAGTCCGGCGGGCGTGCCTGCCCTGACGCCGAGCGCGCCGGCGGGCCCGGAGCCCCGGCGCCACCACGCGAGGCGGGTCGCCGCCAGCCCGAAGCTCTCGCTCGGGGTGCACCACGCCTCCGCTGACCACGGCGCAGCCTCGTACAGCCTGCGACAACATTTTAATACTCATTCGTTGCCAAGGAACTTTCTTACACAGACTTCCTAAGACTGCGCAGTAGCTAAGAAAAAAATATATTTTGTGTACAAATAAATAAAAAACTTGCCAACTTGTAACATTGGTTATAATATTTATTGAAAACTGGCTAAATATTCTGTCGTTCAATTTTTATTATCGATGATCAACGTGTTCATGTAAGATTTCGTAAGGCAAGCGGATGAACACTATGGAAAGCAGCAGAGCGGAAGCACGGGGTCGTCTTTCCTTGTCAAGAAGCTTCGTGGAATTCAAGATGACCATAACTGGAAATTCATGATTTAAGGTATTGACCTTTATGGTTAAAAATTTTACGAAGGTGTAATGACAGAATATTTAGCCGGTTTTCAATAAATATTATCTATACTGCACTGCACAGTATACAAGCCCTGGGCCCATAACCATCTGTATGTTTTTTTATGTTTGCAACTAAGTGTTAGTTACTTATTTATCGAACTAGAGACTTAAAGCAATATTATTGAAAACACTACAAAGGCAAAGTATATCACCGATCGACGCTTAAATTCTCAAGTCCGGTGAAGCTTGATTGGTCGTACCTTTTCGACACAAGCATAGGACAATTCAAAAAAAAAAGACGCTTAAATTTGCAAACTTTGATCCCAAATGTGACCCCACGTAGGTTCAACCTGGCGTAACGCGCGTCAAGCTCGAGAAGCCTCCAAACGCGATATAGTGTCATGCCATCTTATGTAGTAGTTCTGTCATTATGTCGCGTTTGATAGTTTCTAGAGCTTCACGCGCGTTATGTAGTAAGCCTGCAGAATTTTTAAAAAATAGTTTGTACCTAAGTTCGCGGTCTGTGATGGCTACGAAAGTAGGCGCCCAGCCATCAGCTTCCTCAGAGCTGTCCGATCCGCCAGATGTCCCACCGAGCTAGAAAAAAGATAATATTAAAACTGAAATTATTCCGAAACAGAAGTAAAATCTGAAATTATTCCGAAAAAGATGATCGCTTGACGCGCTAGTAGGCCAAAAATACTTACTAATACTCCCTTAATGACCTCACTGCCGAGCTATGCTTCGGAGCGTCGTCAGCTCCGAAGCATTTCCTCCACAACTACGCCGGCAAATCATAGGAGATTGCCAAAATGAATGCCATAGAAACTCACGTGATCTTGCGGTGGTCGCCTAGCCAGCCAGCCAGCGAATCTGACGTCACCGACGATAGGCCGCAGCCTCGCCCTCGCCCGCGCCAGCGCTGCCCGAGCCGCGCGCCGCGTCGCCGCGTGCAAGGCTCGGTGCCACCCAGATGCAAGTTCCGCCGTCTGCGCGCGTAGGATCAACGTGTGCATGCTGTCTGGTGAGTGAATCTCTACCGTGCGCTCCTCTGTAAGAGTATAAATTCAGAGTAAGTTTCACGTGGGGAACCGAGGCCTTGACGTAAAACCAGACAGTAAAACCAGTAAATTATCTTCATACAAACGCATGGTCTAAAAAAACAAGGTCTAACAATCGGACTGTCAAACTTGACACAAGCCTACGTCATCTGCTGTTCATCCTTGTCGAATGCGTATTATTCGACAAGGATGAGCAGCAGATGACGTAGGCTTGTGTCAAGTCACGTGGTCTTCTTGTTAGACCTTGTTTTTTTAGACCATGTACAAACGTGCCGCTGTCGCATGTCGGTATGAATGTGTGCGTACGCGCCGCGCGTCGTGTAGGCACGCGCTGTCACGTACACACTAGCATAAAATAAGGGGGAATAAGGAGGCGGCAGTATGGGCTAAATGCAAGCGTGTGCGTGGCGACGCGTGCCTACACTGCGCGCTCACATTCAAACCGATGCGGCCAGTTGGGTGTGGAGATAACTTACTGTTCTGAGTCTACTGTGACGTTAGAGAGGGACATAGGCCGCCGGTTAGCCGATAAAGTCTGTGATATACGCCCCGGAGGGCATTCCTGGCGCAAAGGCTGTCCATAGCTATTCACCACGGCAACTCAGCCAGCGTTATGATATGGGCACCTTTGCACACGGAGTGTCAAGGGCTTTTTAACTAATTTGTGTAAATATTGTTAGGTTAAGAATTTTAATTTTTCGTGTGTTGTGTGGTTTACAGTTAATTTTATTTTGTTGTTTGTATATTTTTGTTTAGTTTTTTAGTTTATTGTTCTTGTAATTTTATTCTGAATAATTTTAATGTGGTTTGATAAAAGTTTAACCGGTAGAGTTAGTGCGTAAGGGGTCCCAGATCTATTAACTGTGCAGTCGAACCACTGATCAGTTTACCTGGATCATGATGCCGCAAGTTCTTAGTGATGGCGGCCATCAGGAGGGGTATGTAGCGGGTGTCGGCGCGGCGGCGGCGGGGGGACGGCGGGGAGGGGGGAGCCTCCGTCATGTAGCCCCTCTGCAGCTCCCACCCCACCTCGCTGATGATCGACGCTTTACGGAAGTACGGCGTCACTTCCTTGAGATATTTCACTGTAAAGTGTGTTAATTGGATTACATTGTTAGTTCACTGTTAATTGCATAAAGGTTCATCTTGTAGATTGCTGAGCCTCTAAGGAATTTCATACATTTAAGAATTTAAAATTCAGCGCGGCTCTTAAGTATGAAGAAGAAGAAGAATTCAAAATTGCTGATTAATAATATTTTAATTCAATATTTAAAAATATCAAAATCCTTTCTAGTAGTATCTAAGCTACATAAAACAAAGTATCTTAGGTAAGACAGAACTACTTGGAAATATATTAGATTGAAATTAATAGGTCAATCCTATTAAAGTGCAGCTGTCCGTGTTAAAAAAACTGCTTCACGAATAAGTATCTGTAGCAGAAACTCACCTTCTAACTGAACCATCTTTCCTGCTCTTTTTAGCGCTTTGACTGCCTCTTCATGAGTGGCATCTTTCAGATCCTCACCGTTCACCGACAAAATAGCATCACCCACATACAACTGTTCTGTTAGGTCTGCAGCCATGCCTTTGAATATTTTTGAAATTAGAATAGGCATATTGTTCTCTACACCACCTTTAATTGATATCCCTAGCCCATTATTATCAGATTTCACCACTTGCACTGTACGTTTGTGATTGGGAACTGTTTCGGGGACCTCGGTGAAGTCACTGCTTGGTGTTTCCACATTATTGTTGTTGAAGGTCCCGTTAAGTGTGGTCGTCGCGTCGTAGGCATCGTCTAGAGCCACACTCAAGTAGTCGTCCTCGAGCGTGCAATGAAGCTTGTACCACACGCCGCGAACATGGGTCTCCAGAATCCCGGAGCGCGTGCAGGTGGCGTTGGGGCTGTCGCTACCCCCACTAGAGGCACCGTTCTCCACCATACTTATCCGAATTCAGCTAAAATACTACAAACAATAAAGCGCAAGGCACCTTGGTATTGCGCAAGTCTGCAACAGCAAATTAGAAGCACTCGTTCAATTCATTACACCAGTACGGCATTATACGGAATCGAAAATGATCACATGAGGAAAACGAAATAAAAACCAACTGAATCTAATTTCACAATCAATAAACTCGCGATTTTAGATCGAAAAAGTGGCAATAAAATAAACAAAATTGATTGACTCAATGACGGAACGGACGTCTGTCTGTGTCCACTGAGCATATAATCACTTGTCTGTGTCTGTCTGCCGTCTGCCTTCCTGATTCCTCCTTCTTGCTTGCTTTTTTTTAGTTTATTTGTCCCTTATGGGAAAGGCAAAGAGATCAAAGCCCATACAGCCTAGTCTATAGTAATAATAGGGGCGCGTTCAGTGGCTTCGTACGAGTGCACTCGAGCGCGCTCTGGTGCGCGCTCTAACCGTTCCGTGGCTCGGTGAAATTTTACCCTGACAGCTGTCAGAGCGTAGTTTCACCCGTTCCGTGGCTCAGAGCGAAACAACCAAACAACCGTCTAATGAGATGGTTAATTTTTACTCTGACAGCTATTTGACGTTTAAAGCTTGCAATTTATGTCAAAGTCAAAAGACTCAAAAAGCCCGCCATTTTGTTTCGTAGTTACTTTAGAATAATTTTGTTAAATTTGTATATCACAGACGTCTAATACGTCTGTAATGTATATAAAAGTAGAAAACAATTGAGACAGGATAAGAATTTTCTCTCGTCAAATATTTGAGGTTATAAAAACAACTCGATCGTTCAGTGGCTCGGTTGCAACTCAAACGGGTTAAATTTTACCCAAACAACTACGCTCGAAGCCACAGAACGCACTCTAGGAGATCTTCAGTTTCATTTAAGTCGTCTTTAGTCATTTTCATTTCTTGTATTCGTAAATATTCGTAATAAATAATCCGTAATGAACGTCGTCTTCAGTAGTCTTGTCTTGTCTTGTCTGTCACGCACGGGATCATTGAAATGCAAGGGTGGTTCTTACATTCTTTAGCTGTCTGTTTCTAGTTTGATTGATACCCGGCGTTAAACTTTCCAATATCATTCGAAATGTAAGAACCATCCTTGCATTTCGTTGATCCTGTAACAAGAAATGAAACTACTGAAGACGTTTATCAAACATGGATGCAAGAAATGACTGAAAACGACGAAATGAAACTGAAGAAATAATGACTGAAGGAAAACATACTTGGATAATGCAAGAAACTACTAAAGACTAGGCTGTATGGGTTTAGATCCCTTTGCCTTTCCCATAAGGGAGAAAGAAACAAGAAACTAAAAAAAAAAGCAATCAATCAACATATTAATATATTGTGGTGTGTTTTCTTCTGATTTTCTGTTATTTTCATGGTGTTATTTTGTTTACGATAACATTGGTTGTT
This sequence comes from Teleiodes luculella, assembly GCA_948473455.1. Lineage (NCBI taxonomy): Eukaryota > Metazoa > Arthropoda > Insecta > Lepidoptera > Gelechiidae > Teleiodes > Teleiodes luculella. The sequence continues at coordinate 10,898,959 of OX419587.1, forward strand.
CCGATCTGATACTATGGATATATTGTGCAGAGCTTGCTTAGCAATAGAAGAAGATATGATTTCTTTAGACGAAGCTTTTGTTAATGCATATAACCTCTTGACAAATTTAAATGTAAGTGGACTTTGTTGATGATAAAATAATACTTTAAAAAAATATGATTACTTTTTATCCCTGTCGCATAACTTTCAGGTGACGATGCTGGATCATATGCCGCAATATGTGTGTCAGAGCTGTGTGCACTCTGTCTCATTCTTTGTGGAGTTCAGGGAGCGATGTATTGCTACGGAAACCTCTTTACAAGACATTTTACTCAAGGTATGATTAGATTTGTTGAAAGTTTTTCATAGGTGCAGCTCATACGAGACTTACTTTTTAAGAGTAAAAAGAAAGGAAAATGTAACAACACAAACATTCTTAAAGCCTGACCAAGCCTGGCCTTATTGCTAAGTAGCAATTTCTACCAGACAAGGGAAATTTTCCGCAGTAAAAGGTAACCTATGTTCTTTCCCAAGATTATTCTATCTTTGTACCAAGTTTTATCAAAATCGGTTAGTAGTTTCGGAGCCTATTATTATTAGTAATATTTTAGGGTTACATTATTGGAGTTTTAGTAAGGATTCCTAATTTTTTTGATAATTGAAGTTAGCTTATGTTACTCGGGGATAGTGTAGCTTCCTAACAATAAAAGATCTTTTGAAATTGGTTCAGTAGTTTTGGAGCCTATTCAATGCTAAAACAATCAGATCTTTTCTTTTAATTCAAAATATTTCTGTACTTAGAATGTTAAGCAAGAAGAAGACAAACCCTTGTCGGAACTCGAAAATGAAGCTACAGGAATTAAAGAGGAGGTAAAAGAAGAAGATCAAAACTTTATCAATTTTGATGGAGATCATTTTGATGATGATGAGTTAATTCTCTCTATAAAGAGTGATGAAAATGAAGGTAGCAAAAAAGTGAAGGGTAAGAAAGAAATTATTGACACACTCACACTTACTTATATTATACACATTTTGTTCTTACATCTTTCATTGTAAGCACTTTAATAAATTTTCATTATGTTCTTTTTTTTTCTTTCGAACCCTGAAATGTACACTCACTACACTCATTTTGTGCATGTTCATGGTTAAACACTGCTCCTTAAGATGCAATGTGCCGAGTGCGAGTTTTGCGACCAAAATAAACGCGCTCGATATCGAGAGCGCAAACGCGATTTTGTATGGAATGGAAACTACGCCATCTGAGGATACTAAAATTTCTCCATACTAAATGCACGTTTACGTTGTCGATATCGAGCGCGTTTCAGGAGTAAAAAACTCGCACCTGGCACAGAGATAATCCTAGTACCCTTTATAAGGCAAAACAACTTTATAAAGTGCATTCGTTTTATACTTTATGCTGAGGGTATAAGGTTAAAATTAAGGTGGCAATATAGTGGACACTGCCTTGTAAAGGTTTAAGGAACAGGGTCATAATCATAACACAAATTTAAAAGTAGCAGAGTCACTTTAAAATGTCATTTTGTATGCATAAAATTGAATTATAGATTTAAGTATTGGTGTCTGGTTCCATAAATCATTTACTATTATTATTTTTCAAATATTCAGGTGTTAGACCAAAGAAGTTGAGGCTGAGAAACAAAAAATCCAAATCCAGTAAGAAAGAGAAAGTGAAATGTATTAAGAAAGAGCCTGCAGAGAGTATGTTATGTGGTAAGCGGTGTGATTGTTGTATTTAGAAATAAAGTAGGCAACTACTGTACTGTTGAATTTACCTTAAAAAAAAAGTATTGGACAATAACATACCCAAAGACCACTGTGACTTGACAGGATCTATTATTTTGTAGTCGCAAAGACGTATTAATAATAAACAAAGCGGTTGTCTGTAAAGTCGGTTTACTGACGATATTTGAACGTGACAACGATTGTGCCTCTTTGTCGCTCGTTCCGCGCTCTCGCTTGCACTTCAAGCCTTAAAAGGAACGCCTCAGCCGCGCGGTAACGCCGCATTGCGTCGTGATTTTTCGTGCGTGCAGCCGGCTCCATCGAATTATAAGACGTTGTCACGTCAATAATAATATTTTTTATTTGGTACCTACTAAAGAACTTCTTTCGGCGAATCGAGCTGTTGGCGGCGAGACGACGACGTCTCGACTGAAACAAACGTATTTCTACTGAAGAACGGCGAACAGCGACTTCTTTGTGCGAAGTTATGATAAGAAATTGTCTAATTTCCAGGACTATGCAACAAACAATCCACGGACTACACAGAATTATCCATACACATAGAAAGTCACAAAGATTTAAGTAGCTGTGGATTATGCTCCGCTGTCCTCAAATCCTGGCCGGCCATGGTCGGGCACCGCTTCACACATATACCACAAAAAGAGTACAGGTGTCATCTATGTAAGAAGGCCAAGTGGGCCGCGGCAGGAGCGATAAGCATGGAGTACCATTATATGAACAAGCACTATGATGGAGAGGTGAGCTCGATACAACAATCTTATTTCGCGCTAGGTATTCCAGGCTAGTCTCGTATATTGTATTCTACCAATAATTTTCTACCTTTATGATTCTACCAGTCATTTTATAATGGTAATATACGTCTAATAATACTAGTTTAAACTAGTTTGATCTTGTAAATGTAAAGTTTTGTACATTATGTTAATTAACACAGAGAGAAAATTGGCGCAACTGGTAGGATATTTTCCTAAAAACTTAAGATTTTTTTTATTCTAGAAAACCAAGTTATTGTGTAAAATATGCAACAGAGGATATGACACGCCGAGAAAGCTTAGTAAACATATGCATTCTGTACATTCAAAGAAATGCTTCATTTGTGATTACTGTAAGAAAATGTAAGTATTATATAAGTATGAAACAAAAAAAAGTTATATTTGAAAGCTATAAATTATAATCAAATATCATAAATTACATATTATAGTAACAGACGTCAATATTTTAGATATAACAACAAGCAACGTTTAATGTCTCACATAAAGTGTCACAGCGAAAACAGAGGTTATGTCTGTGAGTTGTGCGGGTTTGCCAGCAAACACAGTGGTGGGTTAAAGGTAATTGTCACATACATACATACATAGAGGTAATCCTACGAGTATGCATACTTAGCATCGTTTGCGGGACGGAATCCGAGTATATATGCAGCATGTAATAGTGCAATAAAAAAATCTTCATACATAAAGCATGCACACTTACCATCGTACTTACTCAGAGCGTCGATGGTCAAGTGGCTAGGGCCGTTGACTTTCATTCGAAAGTTCGTGGGTCCAATTTTGAAAAATGTGTGTTCGATTTTCGAAATCATATGTATGTACTACGTTTATTCGACGCTTTTACGGTGAAAGAAAACATCGTGAGGACACCTGTTGGGCCAAAGTGGTCGACTGAGGCCTATTCAGTATTCACCTCCTTCACCCTGATTTCAGGGTAGGGTCGAGCGAGCCCCCCATCGCCGATCACGTGACTTACGTTTATATATGAAAAGTTGAATATTATTTTAGGGATTCCTACCTATGTTCCTTAAGGCATCCGCTGCGTCGCACTGGATAACACGCGCCGCGTATTTGTTGTCTAATCTATCGACGGTACACTATCGATTGTTTTGTAACCTTTTTTTTGTAACCATCAATGGATAACTACACGCGCGATCACGGCGCGTGGTCCAGCGCGGCTGAACGGACTCCCTTAGGGCACAAATTACGTATAGCGGCGGCGGCGGCGCGCCTTAGGGGCAGTAGGCCTACTATGTAAGTAGCGACAGGCTCGAGAAGCTGTCAAACGCGACATATTGACATAACTACTATGGCTCTAATGTCACTATGTCGCGTTTGACTGCTTCTCGAGCCTGTCGCTACTTACATAGTAGGCCTACAGTTGTTCAGTTTAATGAAATTACCATCAAAATTTCCAGGATCACAAAATAAGGAAGCATGCTCCTGACAAAGTGAAATGCGCGGCGTGCTTGCGATGGTTCGCGACCGCCGCCGACATGCAGCGACACGCGTGCTCCATCGTCGCTAAGATATGCCCCATATGCGGGATACACATGAAAAACGTAAGACACTCTTTTGGTTGCGACCATGGTCTAAAAAAGCAAGGTCTAACACTCGAACTGTCAAACTTGACACAAGCCTACGTCATCTGCTGTTCATCCTTGTTGAATAATACGCATTCGACAAGGATGAACAGCAGATGATGTAGGTTTGTGTCAAGTCACGTGGTCGGAGTGTTAGACCTTGTTTTTTTAGACCATGGTTGCGACTTAGCCACTAAGATACAACAGATTTAACTAATCATACCAATATTATAAAGAGAAAAGATGTGTATTTGTGTGTGTTTGTGATGAATAAACTCAAAAACTACAGAAACGAATTCAAAAATTCTTTCACCATTAGAAAGTTACATTCACCCTGAGTAACATAGGCTACCTTTTACCGCGGGAAAATGGCTCATTCTCACGGGAAATTTTTTTAACGCGGGCGGAGCCGCGGCGAAAAGATAGTAATTCATAATGCGAGTCTCTATTTATTCTAAAACGACATCCTTTCGGTTTGGTAACAACGCCCTCTATAAAGTTACAAGCTTACGTTTTGCCATTCTATATGACTAACCAGCCATACCACATTGGTTTAAAAAAATATATATATTAGATCATAATTTATTTTATTAGCCGTGTGGTTCTATCTAGGCTTAGAATTGGGCTACCCAACTCTTCCTGTCTCGACTACTATCTACGGATATAGTCGTTATCCTTCAGGCACTTTAGGTCTAATTACCGAAATGTCCAGTCGGGTCATTAAGCCTCTTTCCCTGAACGTCCACTTCCTTCAATGTCTAATTACCTAAACGTCCACTTACTTAAACGTTTATTTCGGAGCCATGTCGGAAGCCTCAGGTAGGCGGTTCTATAATTCCGACACCAGGGTTTGTGAGGTAGGTTAACCTCAAAACCCGCACAATAAGCAAGCATTAGAGATGTAATGTCGTAGATGCAAATCTTAAAAAAAAAATTGTACAAAGATAGAAAGAAACTTGCTTCGGTACGGGAAGGTTGTCTCGTGGTTGTGATTGCTCCAAATGTCATACAGCTTTCTATTGGCCGAAACTGACGGAAAACAAAATATATCAAATCACAGAAGATAAATACCTACGCATGCGATGACAGACAGGATTGGGTCGCCTTATATACGTCTCTATACTATCGAAAAAGAAATCTTCCTTGGTCGGGAGTCAAAAAACAAAAGTGACGCAGTTATGCACATACGGATTATGTTACCAATAATTCATATATGTACTGTAAACATTGTTTTCGTACCATGTAATTTTTTTTTCTTACTTGTTAACTTTTTTATTTTCTGTTGTGTTGTGATGTCCCGCAAATAAATGTTTCTTATTCTTATTCTTATTATGCGTAAAAATGAGATACAAATACACCGCGTTCACTCTTGCGCTTAACTGCGTCCCTCACGCTTTTGACTTTTGACTACCGTGATATACCTGCCTTATATTACGTGTCTATACTACCGAAAAGAGCGTCGGTGGCCAAGTGGCTAGGCCCGTTGACTTCCATTCCGAAGTTCGCGGGTTCAAACCTCGGCACGTACCAATGTGTTTTCGATTTTCGAATTCATATGTACGTTTATTCAACGCTCTTACGGTGAAGGAAACATCGTGAAGAAACCTGCATACACCTGCGAAGAAATTCAAAAGTTCTGTGTGAAGTTGACCAACCCGCACTGGGCCAGCGTGGTCGACTAAGGCCTATTCACCCTGGTATCAGGGTAGGCTCGAGCCCCTCGGTGGGGATATATATGAGCTGTTAACGATTAACTCATCATCCAGGCCTAAGATGTTATAGCAACGCCTGTAGCTGTTGATCAATTTGTATTTGGTGTTGTAGAGTTTGAGTCGGTGCTCTTAGATGTCTAAATATTTTAAGCTTATATGTGGAAGTTTGTTATTGGCATTTTGTATATCCTTTTAGTTGTATACCTTGTAAATGATTGCTGTTAACTTCCCAAATAAAATAAAATAAAACTACCGAAAAAATAATGTTCCTTACTGTGTGCTACCCACAGTACAACCGGCACATGCAGCGTCACTCGGTGAAGCTATACCAGTGTCCGCGCTGCCCGGCCTCGTACCGCTCCAAGACCGGCCTCACCGGCCATCTCAACCGCCACGACGGCATCCGCCCGCAGAAGTGCCCTTACTGCCCGCTCAAGTTCTTCACTCAGTCCGTACTTATTAAGCACAAGAGGATACATACAGGTGCTTACCTCTTTTATTTCATCTGGGTCGGAAAGATTGGTAAGTAAAGCCTGAGAAAAGAAATAAAAAACCTGGTCTGGGGGCGCCACGTGTATATTTTTACGACTGGCAACAATTTCCCTTATAAAATTAGTTCCATTGAAATTCCGCAATATGGCGAGGTTTTTTATTTCTCTGGTCGGGTTTTACCCGTTGTATTGGTATATAACGCCAAATGTTGCAGTCTACATATTATGACATTAAATTAAAAAAGGTAATGGTCCAAAATGTATGGACCAAAAACCCAGAGCCGATTTAGACAAATTGGGTATCAATGGCTTTATTATATTGCACAATTTACCCCACCGAAAAATTAATGCCCATATCCATGGGGTATAAGAGTTTATAGGCTAACAAAGTATTATGGAAAAATCATGAGTAACTTGTTATTTTTACAGTACATGACGTTGTCTCCGTAACACAGAGCGATTACAGTTCACACAACGATTGCTCATATTAGCAGTGTCCAAATAAAAAGAGTAAATCGGTGTCCGGTGTACAAAAAGCAGGTCAAAGTTAAAAACCCAAGAATAAAACGCACAGATCACAACGGTAGCAAACGAAGGACTGCGCCGGCGCTAGTGTTGCCGCTCGATAGTCCAATATCGATTGACTATCGATAGTTTAAGAAAAAACAATAGTATCGATAGCCTATCGATAGTATCGATATTTATTTTAATGCAATACTATTGATACGCAGCAATACTATCGATAGTATCGATAGTAGAGTATCGATAGTATCGATCGTTGAAAACGAAAGAACTATCGATACTATCGATAGTATTGCTCCTCAATATTGACAAACTATCGATAGTTTTGTACTATCGATAGTACAAAACTATCGATAGTATCGTTTGTATTGTTTGATACTATCGATAGTATCGATAGTTCTTTCGTTTTCAACGATCGATACTATCGATAGTATTGCTGCATATCAATAGTATTGCATCAAAATAAATATCGATACTATCGATAGGCTATCGATACTATTGTTTTTTCTTAAACTATCGATAGTCTATCGATTTTATAGATGATTTTGGCATTTTACTATCGATTGTAAAACTATCGATTTTGCGGCAACACTACGGCGCAGAGCCTCGGTTTAAGATAAGGAACAAAGGAATAGAAAAATGGCGCGGGCAGCGGCGCAATCCTATATGCCTCTCGCTCTCGCTCACTCAATAGAGCGAGAGGCAAGATGAGCGCGTCATATTCCGAACTGAAAAGTTTGTGTTTGTGTGTGTATTTGTAAGAGAAACACAACAATGAAGAACAAAGATAAGTAGTTATGCACGAAATAGACGTAATCTCATTAATAAAGCACTTTCAACTTGATAGGTTCATCTTATAATCACTAGTTATATTTATTATTGTCTTATTATTATTATTTTTTATTATTACTATTATTAATAATATACTGCTGTTGTAAAAACTGGTAAAACTAACAAGTTACTCATGATTTTTCCATACATACTTTGTTAGCCTATAACTCTTATACCCCATGGATATGGGCATTAATTTTTCGGTGGGGTAAATTGTGCAATATAATAAAGCCATTGATACCCAATTTGTCTAAATCGGCTCTGGGTTTTTTTTGGACCATCACCTTTAATACGTCCCGCCACAAATCAATTATTTGAGCTTTTTAACAACTATAAAAGAGCTGATAATATTCAAATGGCTGAAGATATTGGGCGTTTTTCCATTAGCCAGCCCGGCACCGGCATGGCCGTGCACCGGCACCGGCGCCGGGGTTTCGTTTTTCCACTGCGCCGGTGTCGATGCCGGTTTACGCCCGGTGAGTGGTACAGTACTGACACGGCAGTTACACACTCACACGGCTACAATTCATATAAATATGCAATACACATGCAATTTTGCCGGGCCGGCACCGGTGGGAAGCTTGCTTGCTACCCCAGCGACGGTGACGGCGTCGGCAGGACTCAATACCGGGCCGGCGCCGGCGCCGGTAAGTAAAAAAGCGAGCCATACATTTTCATACATTTTTGCTTCCCCGGCAACGGCACGGCGCCGGCGCCGGGCCGGGTAATGGAAAAACGCCCAATTCTTGGATCATAGGTAAGAACACTCTCGATCGGCTAAACCGTTTAAGAGCTACGATGCCACACGTCAAACTTATAACACCCCTCTTTTTCATGTACCTATAAATAAATGTTTCGTGCGACAAAACAGCGATATCATTGCAGTTACTTTTTATTTATCGAAAATAGAATTCATCATCTGCATTATTAGGTATGAATTATAATCTTATTTTATATGATACTGCCCTGCCTTTGCCTCCTCTCTATTACGCCAAACGTTTCTATCGCAATCTGTAAAAATACTATTTTGTTTCAGGCGAGAAACCTTACGTGTGCAAAGTGTGCAATAAAGGGTTTACGGGCAACCACAATTTGAAAGTACACATGAAGGTTCACGGAGAGTATCTCGTGGTCAAGAGAAGTGCTCCCGTCGACTCCTCGCGCTACCCCCTCCCTCCAGCCAACCCCTCAAGTATAACCTTAGAGTAAACGATAATACAGGTCCGCCTTATCGCATTCCCAAACTTTGTATTAAAACGATTATGTAGCCTCCTTTACTGATGAGACTGAAAAAAAGAACAATATTGTACATTGTCTGGAACAATATTGAACATTGTCTGGAGCAATGTTGAACATTGTCTGGAATACTATTAGACATTGTCTGGAACAATATTGAACATGGTCTGGAGCAATATTGAACATTGTCTGGAGCAATTTGAACATTGTCTGGAGCAATTTGAACATTGTCTGGAATACTATTGAACATTGTCTGGAATACTATTGAACATTGTCTGGAACAATATTGAACATTGTCTGGAGCAATATTGAACATGGTCTGGAAAAATATTGAACATTGTCTGGAGCAATATTGAACGTTGCTTGGAGCCATATTGAACATTGTCTAGAGCCATATTGAACAATTAATCAACAAATTGTTAACTGCAGAGTTAAAAATTGAGACATTTGCATGCTAATTTTAGTTTGGCAAAACATCACTGCACATCTTTGCTTACACTGTAATCTCATATACAATGTTTTACGCAAATAAAGATTATTTCTATTTCTATTGCCTGGAGCAATATTGAACATTGTCTGGAGCAGTATTGAACATTGGAACAATATTGAACATGGTCTGGAGCAATATTGAACATTGTCTGGAACAATATTGAACATGGTCTGGAGCAATATTGAACGTTGTCTGAAGCAATACTAAACATTGTCTGATGGGTATATGAAGTCAGTATGAAGTTAGTCTTAGTCAAGTGATTAGATAAAATATTGTTGTTTTCAGGATTACATTATGTAGGTACTTATTTTATACTAATGACAAGAAATGTCGTTTTAGTTTCTATATTTATGTTAATTGTTGATTCATAAAGTGTTTATTAAGAATAAAACAAAGATTGTTCGATAAACTTTTTATAAATTATTTATTACACCTAAAATACATTGTACAGCTGATTTAGGTACAAAAAGTAAAATGTATCACATACAAAAACAAAATTCTTTGGCAAGTACACGAGTACTATTACTACTTTTATAAAAAGTATGAAAAACTTAAGGTTAGTATGAGTAGGTATTACACTTAAAATAGTACAACGATATTAACTTACCACCTAACAGATCAGAAGCACTTTTACAGGCAATATTTAATATTTAATTTACAATTACAATACATTAAGATAAAAAGTACCACCAATTATACAAGCTACCAATACAAAACAGTAATGTAAACTAACAATAATTTAAGTTTAGTAAAAACACGATTAATCTTAAGTATAATACTGGATAAATAAATAAAATACGGGAAGGAACATGCGAGTTACAAGTATAGGTATAACAGACATAAAAAAAAGGTCTAACATGTCAAATTGCAACATGGCATACTACAAGGATTTGTTATATTGGTTAAGGTACTATTAAAGTTGAATAATATTAATATCTTGAACATAAAGTGAAGCACTAATAATTTACGCATTTCTTTTTAAATGTTATCTTTAGTCAATTAAAAATTAGTCTTATTGAAACGCGCATACCGTTCCTTATTATCTGTCACAGATTCTGTAATTAACTATCCAGAGATATTCATACATTGTTGGTATACTTCTCTTCATATCCAGTCCAATACAATATGCACTAAGCAGCCACAAAAATTGATATAAATATTTGACTATTCAGAGAACTCTGTACCGATAATATTAGAAGAACAGATATTTAAAAAAGGAACTATAACATGTGTCTAAAAACAATTTTAAGGCAAGGAAATATTACTGACGTACTCAAAAACTAAATAAATATTTATACCTACTTCTTTAAATTAACACTTGGAACACTTAAAATAATTTAATATAGCTGGCCAATCAGTAAACATAATATAAATAATATTTAGCTGCAAAATTGAGCTGTTTTAAGTATTGGTCTTTGTTGGCGCGTTTGAATTTACCGCGGTTGCCGACAAGTATCGATCGATGACGTCTGTCGATCGATTCGTATATATCGTACCGTATACTTAGCTATAAGTAATTGCTTTTTACCTGATTCCGTTTGTCTGTACGTTTTGTTGCAATTTCTTAAAATAAACCAGCAAATTCAGTATTAAAGGTGTTTTACCATTCAGTAAACCCCGAAAAATATACATTTGGTCCTTCGAGCCGGATATCGAAGAAGAGGAATTGCTGTTACACGATAATCACGGAGTTACCATTGAAGGACATTAAAAGGTCGTTGGGAACAAAGACATTGGACCGAGGCTTCAATCCCGGAGATATATCATCGCGAGAGTCAAAATAAGGGCTTTCAGGACTGTTATATCGTTAACATTCAGTGTTTTTGTGTTAATTTTATAACCCAGCATTCTTTTTCCTTATTTAGGTAACATAGTTTATCAGGTAAAAATACGTGTCATTTTAGGTATGTACCATTTTTTATTATAATTTTTAAAAGTTAAAAGTGCATATAATTGTATCTATTAATTTAATTAAAGACGTACATACGCAAGCATAGGAATTCTATTGTGCGCTTAGCGCGTTGATGTCTTTTGTATCGTTATCTATGCATTGCAAGTTAACTGCGTAATTAGCTCAGTTAGATTTCCACAGTTATACGTTTGAACGCTTTATGATAATAAATACCATATTAATTGCGTTAGTAAACATTTACATATAAAAGAAAAGTTAAAATTATAGATTTCTATACATTTCATGTTTAAAAACCTAAGGATAAGTTCTAGGTACAATTACTTTGCTTGTATTGTGTTATTGCATAGTTATTTCGTGTAATTATAATTGTTTCAATTTGGCAGTAAAACAAAATAGTTGTTTGTGGTTTAATTCAACTTATTAGGTACAAAACATAGTGTATTGGTGTAAGTTAAAGTGTACACTGTTAAATATTTGTGTAATTTGTGAATTCCAGGTTTGATAACCGCTTCCTAAGATGGCATCCGAAAATGTTGACCCAGGTATTCATGCAAATAATGAAGCTCAAAAAACCGATTATATTAAATTGCGTGGTGGTTTAAAGAGACGTCTGACTAACTTCAAAAAGTATGTATGTACTTTGGTTACACCCATGGATCGTTCTCAGGTAAATAGCTTGCAATTACGTATAAATCAGATGATGAAAGTATTTGAACAGTTTGACGAGATACAGTCGAAAATTGAATATGATGATGAGGATTTCGATAAGCAAACACGAGAGAGAGAAGAATTCGAATCTACTTATTTCGAGTACATAGGTAAATGTCAAGATATTATAGCATTGAACTCTCAGGTAGTACACTGAAAAAAATATATTGTTGTACGTAGCTAAACTTTCGTTTACTTGTAACGTAAAATGGATGACCACAAAACTAGCGTTATATGTAACCAAAAGCAGTTTGGTTATAATGTAGAACCGAACTGATTAGTTATATATGTTAAAACAGTAATGTCTAGTTCTAACTAACATGTTTGTTTATAGCTAAACTGGACTTCAGTAACGCATCAAGCTAACGTTTTGCCTAGTTACAACTGAAATGTTAGTTTAGTTTGGCTAAACTGTTTTGTTTTGAACTGCTAGACTACGCACAACCATATTCTCATTTTACATATAACCATAACTAATGTTGCTGTAAATGTTCGGTTATGCTAATGTTAGCTAAAGTGTTTTGTTGATTTTATCTGTACTTGTTTTGTTGATTACTTGATTTAGCTGTACTTGTTTTGTTATATGGTGCCTAGTACTTTTGTAATAATCACGATACAATACCAAGATTGGTGCACATCAGAATAGCGCATGTAAGTCTCCAAAATCGTCATGCTGCATGACGAAACGAAAGTGCTAGCAGTGTACTAAATGTGCGTAAAATTCGAAGCACTGCTAGCACATTCGTTTCGTCATGCAGCATGACGATTTTGGAGACTTACATGCGCTATTCTGATGTGCACCAATCTTGGTATTGTATCGTGATTATCATAATCGAAACAAAATCTAAACTGAGCACTCTTCGAATCGGAACCTGACAGCGGCTACAGATTATCCTGAATGGCCGTTGAATGGCCGTTCAGAATGAATTGAATCTACCAGATTGGGACTTAATTTTAATGAAGTTACGATCGGTTTACCAAGTCGGTTACGTGTGATACGAGGCGTGGCGGGGGAGGGGAGGTAGTTAGGCTGCGTATACACATAAATGTTTGATTCCATTTAACCAAAATATGGTAGTCTTTTGATAACGTTTATGTTATGTCTAATAAATAGGTTTATTACAGATTACTAAATTTGTGGTTGGTTCTATGTAAACAACAAAATGGTAATTTGTTTCAAAACATGAGACTTAAAATAGTCAATCTTTATTGACTGTCAATAGCCAAGATGACTGTTCAAAGATGACAAAAATAATTGTTTGCTAGTAAAACGTGGTTTTAGTAACATGTAATCAATGAATTTAGCACATGTTAATCAAAGTGCTTTCGTCATACACAACTACATCGGTTTGATTATTATTACTATGGTTACTAATTGATAAAGCTTTGGTTTTATGTAACACATATGTAAATAACACAATCAGTTCTGTGTTTCATAGACGACCATTATTTGTTAATTTAAACAAACTTTGATCACGACTTACTGATTTTTGGTTAAAAGCCAAATAACTGAACTAGTTTTGTTGTTTCTTTTTTTCAGTGTACCATCATCTGAATCCAGTGAGACAAGTTCCTCTGAAAATCATAATTCACACGTTCATAATCTGGTTAAGTTGCCCACCATTGCGTTGCCTAAATTTAGTGGATCATACGAAAACTGGTTAGAGTTTCATGACACTTTTTTGAGTCTTATACATAATGAGAGAAAAATATCAGATATAAATAAGTTCCACTACTTGCGGTCGTCACTAGAGGGCAGTGCTAAGCTAGTTATTAAGTCGATTGAGTTTTCAGCTGCTAACTACCAGGTTGCATGGAACTTATTGTGTGATAGGTTTGACAATAAGCGACTTTTAATTCAAAATCACGTTTCAGCCATTTTTAACATGAGCCCCATTACAAAGGAATCGTCTGCGTCTATTCGTAAATTAATAGACGATTTAAATAAAAACTTGCGTGCATTGGAAACGCTAAAGGAGCCTACAGACCACTGGGACACTCTTCTCATTTACATAGTCACTAGTAAGTTAGATAATAAAACTTTTCGTGAGTGGGAAGAGCGTAAGTCTGAGCTAGATAAAACGAAAACTATAACTTTAGATACGTTCGTTTCTTTCATGCGTAGTAGGGCTGACCTTCTTGAAACCTTAGAGCTGTCACACAGTAATGTAAATCAAACTCATCGAGCCGCTCACAATAATAATAATAAAATTAAAACCATGTTTACTGTCGCTAACACTCAGCCAAGTTATACTTCTCAATCAAATAATATTTCATGCCCAAAATGCAGCGGTGGACATAGGCTTCGCGAATGTCCACAGTTTTTATGTCTAACAAATGAACAGCGTTTGCAATTATTGCCTGAAATTAAAGTTTGCTTTAATTGTTTTAAAAAAGGACATTATGCTAATCAGTGTAAGAAAAGTGGCTGTAAAATTTGTAAGAAGAGACATAACTCATTAGTTCACGTTGCGAGTGAGAAGAAGCGCTATTCGTTAGGTGCAGTAGGTGCGACATTAACCGGCAGTAGTGGCGCTTCCTCAGAGTCATCGCCTCCGCCTGGCCACGAGAACCTGGACGTGACCCTAGCAGCCAGCGTGAGCGCGGGGAGCGCGGGGAGCGCAGAGGGCGCGCGGAGCGGCGGCCGGGAGGTGCTGCTGTCCACGGCGCTGGTCCGACTACGGAACGGTGCCGGCCGGGACCACATAGCTCGCGCCGTGCTCGACAGTGGCAGCACGTCGTGCATCATCACTGAAGACTTGTTCATAAAGTTAAACTTGCCCGTGAAGCAAATAAACAAGTCTGTTATGGGTGTAAATAATTCACTCTCTCATGTCGCAAAAATGTGCGAATGTAATTTGTTTTCTTTAAACAAAAATTATGAAACAAAAGTTACTTGTTTTATTCTCCCCACTATTACTGATCAGATTCCTGCTCGTCATATAGACATATCAGAATTTAAAATTCCTAGTGGTATATCTTTAAGCGATCCTCAGTTTAATACTCCGTCAGACATTGACATGATTATTGGAGCCGATTTATTTTGGGATTTATTGGGGACGCAAAAGATTCGCTTAGGAGCAGGGAAACCAGTTTTATATGAGACTAAATTGGGGTGGATAGTCTCGGGTCCTGTGTATGACCGTTCGTTTAATAATTCTAATCAGATTAAATGTAATTTCATTCAAGTAACCTCTACTTCAAATCAAGATATAGATAATCGTTTAGCCCGCTTTTGGGAGTTAGAAGAAGTAGACTTGAAGGCATCTAGTTACTCTGAAGAAGAGAAGAAGTGTGAGGAGCACTTCGTTAATAGTTATAGTCGATTAGAAGACGGGCGATTCTGTGTTAGGGTTCCTTTAAAGGAACCAGCCCACGTGTTAGGAAATTCTTTCGATAAAGCACAGAAATGTTTTTTATCAATGGAACGCAGGCTTCAGAATAATAGCATTCTAAAGCAACGCTATTATGATTTTATGTCAGAGTATGAATCACTTGGCCATATGACAGAGTGTAATGTATCTCAGGAGTCGGCACATTTCATTCCTCACCATGGCGTCCTGCGGGAGAGTAGTACCACTACTAAATTAAGGGTAGTATTTAATGCTAGTTGCCCTACTTCTTCAGGACGGTCGTTAAATAATATTCAGATGGTGGGGCCGACTGTCCAGAGTGATTTACTGTCGATACTTTTGCGTTTTAGGCAGCATAAGTATATTTTAGCAGCCGATGTTGAGAAAATGTATCGGCAAGTGACCGTACATCCTGACGATCGCTACCTGCAACAAATACTATGGCGTGACGATCCATCTGCTTCACTCAAGATGTATCAATTAAATACGGTCACGTACGGTACCGCAAGTGCACCGTTTTTAGCCACTCGTTGTCTTGTGCAACTAGGCTTGGATTGTAAGGATGAGAAGACCTCCGAAGTCATAATTAATGACTTCTACATAGATGATCTTTTAACGGGCGTGGATTCCATCGAGGCAGGTCATAAATTACGTCACGATGTCACTGAAGTTCTCGCTTCAGCGTGCATGCCTCTGAGAAAATGGAAGTCCAATGAACCATCATTACTTTATGATCATGCGGAGAACTCATCTCTAGATCTCAATATAGGAGCCCATGAACCATGTAAGACATTAGGTCTTGGTTGGCTTCCACAGAACGATGAGCTGCATTTTCCTAATAATATTGAGATGCCACAAGAGTTCACAAAACGCTCAGTTCTATCAGTTATTTCTAGGATTTTCGATCCTCTGGGCTTACTTTCACCGTGTGTGATAGTTTTTAAAATGATGCTACAGAATTTATGGCTGCACAAATTAACGTGGGACGAGACTGTTCCATCTGATATAAAGCACCAGCTAGAAGACATTCTAAAATCTCTGCCAGCACTTAATAAAATCACAATTCCACGTCGTGTTACTTGCGATTCAGTAGAACCCGTCGAGATTCATATTTTCTCAGATGCGTCTCAGAAAGCATACGGCGCGTGTGCCTATGTTAGAACCATTGATAATAATGGACAGGCGACTGTGAGGCTACTGATGGCTAAAAGTCGTGTGGCGCGCCTCGCTGCGACCACAATTCCGCGCCTTGAGTTGTGCGGCGCCTTAACTGCTTCACGGCTGTATGAGAAAATAGTCAAGGCATTGAGATTAAAAATAGGTCACTGTGTCTTTTGGACTGACTCCACCATTGTTCTCGGTTGGTTGAGGATGCACCCATCGAAACTACAACCCTTCGTACGAAACCGAGTGTCCGAGATTCTTGAGAGTACCGGTGATTGGAGCTGGCGGCACGTGCCGACTGATCATAACCCAGCGGATCACATCTCTCGCGGTGTTGACGTTTCGTCGATGCAGTCCCTCGTTCAATGGTGGGAGGGGCCTGAATTTTTAAAGCATGATAAGTCTCATTATCCTCCTAATGTCGGTGGTTCAAATGATTTGCCTGAACTTCGGCCTGAAGTTACATTAACAAACATTCAGTCAAATTATTCAAATTTAATTGATTTTAAGCGTTTCTCTAAACTAACGCGACTGATACGCGCGGTAGCGTACGCGCTACGTTTTATAAATAATTGTAGGTCACAAAAGAAGAATTTATCAAGTTTGAGCACATCCGAACTAGCACAAGCTTCTATAGTCATAGTTAAACAGGCTCAGATGGAATCATTCCCAGAATACAAAATTCTGCTTAATAAAGGTAGCTTACCTAACAAAAATTTATTGTTAAAATTTAATCCGTTCCTTGATTCACATGGGTTAATGAGAGTAGGGGGTCGATTAGGTAATTCTAGTTTTGATTTTGACAAAAAACATCCCATACTTATTCACAGTAATCACCCATGTACGAAGTTGTTGTTTAGAAAACAGCACGAAAAACTACTGCATGCTGGACCTCAACTTTTACTAGCATCTATTAGGGAACATTTCTGGCCTATTGGTGGCAGGAATTTGGCTCGCTCGTGTTATCGTAACTGCGTTAAGTGTAGTAAGATTAAAGGTCAATCCGTCGCTCCTTTGATGGGAAATTTACCCAAATATCGTGTGCAACCTGGTGGTTACCCGTTCGAGACAACGGGGATCGACTACGCTGGCCCTTTACTAGCTCTTAGCAGGCAAGGTCGCGGCTCTAGACTAGTTAAAGTTTATATCGCGCTTTTCGTATGTTTCACTACAAAAGCGATACACGTGGAACTGGTGGGTGACTTAACTAGTAACTGTTTTCTATCCGCGTTACGTCGTTTCATAGGTCGACGAGGGAAACCGTTAAACATTTTTTCAGACAATGGTACTGCCTTTGTAGGTGCATCTAATGAGATTTCCAAATTTATTAAGACTCAAAGTAGTTATTTATCTGAGAGCGTATCCAACGAGGGCATACATTTTCACTTTACACCACCATATGCTCCTCATTTCGGTGGCATTTGGGAAGCGGGTGTCAAATCCGTAAAACATCATTTAGTCAGAGTGCTGGGCAATTGTCATTTAACTTATGAAGACTTAAACACTGTATTAGTACAAATCGAAGCCGTACTCAACTCACGCCCTTTGACTCCGCTTTCGTCAAACCCTGAAGATCTCCAACCGCTGACGCCTGGCCACTTTTTAATCGGCAGGCCGCTGACGACCTTGCCTTCTCCTACCTACCAGGACTCGAATGTAAACCTTCTGAATCGTTACCAGCGCATCGAACAGTTTCGACAGAATTTTTGGACTCGATGGAGTAAAGAATACGTTGCAGAGTTACAGCAGCGATCCAAATGGCGTGTTGCGAACAGCCCGTTGTCCATAGATACGATGGTGGTCGTGAAAGAGGATAATACGCCGCCCTTGAAGTGGAAGCTGGGTCGCGTGGTCGCAGTCATTCCTGGTCAAGATGGAGTTAACCGTGTGGCGGACATCAGGACTTCTACTGGCATTATCCGCAGAGCCTTTAGCAAGATTTGCCCTCTCCCTGTTGATGATTGTTGAAAGCTGGAGCTTCCAACGCCGGGGGGGATGTTGGCGCGTTTGAATTTACCGCGGTTGCCGACAAGTATCGATCGATGACGTCTGTCGATCGATTCGTATAATATATCGTACCGTATACTTAGCTATAAGTAATTGCTTTTTACCTGATTCCGTTTGTCTGTACGTTTTGTTGCAATTTCTTAAAATAAACCAGCAAATTCAGTATTAAAGGTGTTTTACCATTCAGTAAACCCCGAAAAATATACAGTCTTAAATAAATAAATTAAATTACCTACTACTTTTATGATACATGCAGTATAATATAAAACTAACTAATCAAATTATGGACGATATAAGTCATGGAAATTGATACAGAAAATTATCATAAGATTAGATTTTCCTACATCCTATACAACCAACCGCACTCAATACCTAATTCTATAAAAGAATAGACGATAATCCTTTCAGAATAGACGATAATCCTTTCATTGGCTATGTACTTTTGATTTTAAATAATGGTTACTGTACTTGGCTTGATAAATGCGTATTTCGGATTATGATTAATAAGTGGAATGTCTAAGTACTCGCTGCTTTTGAATTCTTAAACCAGTATCAGTCTTATTTATGTACACCTCGATGTATTGGCATGAGACGGGAAATGTGTGCTGCTTATTTACTAACACTTCTCTACCTACAAGGCAGACAGTTGGTTTACAAGATTGGCAACACTGAGTAAATTGCTACATGTTGGGTAGATTTAAAAAATCTCAATAGTGTACACATGCAGATGACTTGTAAGTGGTCATATTGAAAAATGTCGTAGTCTTTATGAAAAAGTGGTCATTTTGGTTAGGTGGTCATTTTGAAAAAGTAGACTTTATGTACCAAAGGGTTCACAGGTATACGTTGTTTTATTGGTATAGCTGCGTCCTTTTCTGATGTGAAGCAGTTTCGAATACCATCTCTTTCTATTCGACGCGATATTGACAGTGCTGCCACTTGCAAACATCTACCCTCAAAAACTATCCAAGTCGTATCCTAACTATATGTCATTACCGACATTGCCAGCATTTTGTATCCTGACGACGGTTTCCCTGCCCACTTTGTCAGTATCAATGAGTGAGCCGGAACTGTGCTTCTTTGCTTTGGGCGCTAAAGGTGGGACTTCGCTGCAAGTGGAACAGTTGTCGTCTAGTTTGGAGCTGGTGCTAGCTGTGGTGAATTTCTTCAAGCTGCCGGTGGCTAGGGAGCCGTTTGACGAGGAGCAGTGTGCGGGCAGAAGAGGCGCGCGCTCCTGAAGGTCTCTCGTGGAGCCGGCCCGCCTCCCCCCCGCCCCTCCGCTGCTGCTTTCAGACGGCGCGCTCTCCGGACAACCCCCCATTTGGATCCACTCTCCTATCCTAAAAGATTAGTATCAAAATTAATGAACGTGTTTGGTTTGGTCTGTTAAGAAATTACCCTTTCAATCTGTATTTTGAGCGTACCGAAGGAAGGCATGCTTCCTACATAGTGGACCGACAATTTGGTGAGGGTCGGAAAAGCCGATTATAAAAAAAAACATTAGGAGTCTAAAAATGCCAGGCAACCCTGTGCTATTGTTAGAAATGGAAGTGAGGGCCGTCGACGTCGTGCGTCGCGCATACAATCACAGGCAGCAAGGCGAGAGAAACAAAAGATGGACGCGGATGATTGTATGCGCGACGCACGACGACGACGCTCGAAAGACGCTAGTGTGGAGGGGGATGTTACATTTTATATAGGTACATAATACGGTAAGTATTCAGGGAGGCTGGGTACACACTTGTAGACTAGTGCCTGAAATAGGCCTAAGCTTGTGCTTCAGTCTATAACTTGGAGTGTAGGTGTGGTATGGTTCCCCAGAAAATGGACCATCTCATTGTCACCTGCACGCGAGAGGACTTGATGAAGGCTACTGACGACGCTATTCGTGTGGCTGGTTTTTGGGCCGAGACTGTCTGAGTTTGCTGTCGACTCGAAAAGAAGTCAATAGCAAGTAAGTCACCTGTGCACGATCTCCTCGAAGGCGGGGCGTGTCTGCGGCGCGTGCCTCCAGCAGGAGCGCATGAGCGCGTGTATCGGCGCGGGGCAGCCCGCAGGCGCGGCCAGCAGCTCGCCGCCGCGCACCATCGATATCACCTCCTGGTTGCTGTACCTACACCGCAGACGTTGAGTCAGTACACCGTACAGCCAATCAACGCGCACGTTTAGGCATTTAACTACACTACGTGAAATAGAATGGAAGTGAATTTCTTGCTACGAAATTAGTACATAGGTGTCCGAGTTCAAATTCGCGCCTTACAAAAAACCCGATGCTTTGGATTGTATTATTAATTGACAAAAAAGGTCGAATAAACAGTATAGAAACGTAGTATATAACACGTACTAGATACGAGCCAAAAATGGTATTGCGTGAAAATTTCCCACTCGCGATCCTCAGATATGGGAGTTTATATTCAACTTTTCACAGAAAGCCCATGCAATCTGTTTCCCGTTCTTTCCTGCACATGTGGAGCAGAGCTTTAGGTAAAATCATGGTTTAGCGCGCCGCCGGTCGATACCTTTCACACGACCGCCGTTTATCGAGCGATCAAACGGCACCATGTGTTTTTTGCTTTAAAAACTAGACTACATTTAAATAACTAATGGAACACTGACGCAAATTTTATAGGCGTCGCATTTTCTAAAATATCTTATTTAGGCCGCTAGCTTATCGAATTTTGCGTTGTTCACACTGCAGGTAATAATAGCCAAGTATTTAGGCTATCATGAATTTGTTAGTAGTTTTATCATTTTGGACGATAATACTCATAAAACTTCCAAACAAAGTGAAATCGCAATATTTTCGTTACAATTTGAACAAATAAGTTTGTATGTATTTTACTTCATTTGAAGTTGATTCATTGCATATTTTTATATAAGAACCAATTCTTTAGGAAAATAAAAGCAACAGGAAAGGAACTGATAGTTTTGTTGGTGTATGTATGAATAATATCTCAGTATTATGAGTCATACTAATAGAATGCAAAGACTTGATTTCAAATATTTTAGCAAAAATATTGTTAATAATAATTACCCATAGTATGGCTGCAGTCCATAGCTATAGATTTCCCATAACACAACTCCATATGACCAGATATCACTCTCTGTTGTGAACTTTCCATACAGAATAGATTCTGGTGGCATCCATCGCACCGGAAGTAGACTTTTTGATTGCACCTGGAATTAAAATTACTTATTAAAATCTGTAAAAAGAAGAATATTTACAGAACTCTTTTATATCGACGTGATTAAGTACTCACTCTATAATAATCTGAGCTGTAAATATCTCTTGAGAGACCAAAATCTGATATTTTTACAACAAAATCATCAGAAACTAAACAGTTCCTGGCCGCTAAATCTCTGTGGACATAATGATGAGATGCCAAATATTGCATGCCACTTGCAATGTTGTGTGCTATGTTCAGCAACCTCATTGGTGGCAAGCCTTTGCCTGAGGGGGGAGCTCTGCCCATTAAAAACTCATGCAAGTCTCCACGAGCCATAAATTCAAATAACATGCACAGAGGCTCCTCTCTTAAAGCAACTCCAACTATACAAACAATATTCTCATGATTCAGCTCGGAGATCAAGTCTATCTCGCGTCTAAAGTCAGCTTGAGTTTTGGCAGAAGCATTTTCTTTTAACGCCTTTACTGCAACATATAGGGTGTCACCATTTTTCTTAAGGGCCCCTTTATATACCTTCCCAAAGGCGCCCTCACCTAATTCCTCTAAAAATTTTATTTGTGACAAAGAATATTGTGGAATACGTAGTACTCCATTGCCCCTTGTGTTTCTTGTGAGATGTGGTTGATTGGCAATGTTCTGATTATTCAATAATTCACTCATTTCAATTGGTGAATTTAATCTGGAATTACCATAAATATTCTTATCAGCATTAGGTAAGTTGATGTCCCGAATAGTAGCTGCATTCCCTTTGTTCTTATTTTTGTAGCACACACAGATAATGAACCCTACTATTGACAATGTCAACAGAAGAAAAACTATTACAATGTAGATCCAGATTTTGTGAGCACACTTTGGTATGGCACACAGTTCTTCTGTCTTTCTATCTTCTACAATACACCAGGGTTGAGACTTTATACCTCCAGGGTTTCTGCAGTAACTGTGTCTCCCTGTCAACTCTGGGTAGTCAGAGATTTTGACTCGAAGTTGCTTGGACCATTCAATGCATGGCATACCATTGTGAGCCACACTGACTTTTCCCAAATAGCCACTACCATTTTCCCAGTAACATTCATCATCTGATACCATTACTGCCCCAATGCCAATTTTCAAGCAGTCTAGGTCATCTTCAGGTAGATCTTGGCATTCTTCTAAAGTCAAAGTCTGTCCAATATGAGGGTGTCTTTTGGCTATGGCATATTCCATAGGACACAACTCATTCTCTAATATTTCACAGTCTTGCTTACAAACTCTTCTCAAAATTGTATTATTGTGGCGGTAGTTCAGAGTTTCTAGAAGACTGTTATTAGGATTTTGAGGATCCAATCCTTCAAAAACTATCTGTGGCATGTCATCATTGCCTTCATTTGAAGTAGCAGCAGAGAGCATAGCAAATACCCTTTTGGCTTCTTTTATAAAATTATCGTTAGTAAGCATAGGATCTCTGCATATTGGAAAAGTTGAATAACATAAACTTGGTAGAGCAAAGCCTTCACACTGAGAGCTAATCTCATTGGAGTACCTAGTGACTTGGATAGCTTTAATAAGTTTATCTTCAACCGCAGCTTGGGTTGTATTATATGGTATGTAAACAAACTGTCCTCTCAAGTAAAAGTCACAAACTTTTCCCTCATATTCTTGACAAATTAGCCCCAACTTCTCTGGAATCAGAACAGTCTTAGCGGCAGATATATTTAATTTCATTCCTTCTATAATCAAATCTATATTCTTAACTTGAATGTCAACTTTAGTTGTTTCAGAGCTAGGAAACAGAGGTTTGTATGTTGGCAGTTCATAGTTTTGTATATTGTCAGGATCTTTTGAAACAATTAGCCTTGAAGATTGTCTTTTTTCATAGGTTTGTTTAATAACACAAGTGTAATTGCCTTCATCAGTAATGTCAATGTGTTTCAGCCGCAGATTAGTCCTTACGGTGCCATTTGTTTTGTCAATTCTTGTTGTTATGTTAACCTTGTCGTTCTCCTCTATTGGCTTTTTGTCTTTTAACCAATAAACCTTGACATTTTTCATCAATGTCTGCAGAATATGTTCAGGGACTTCTTGTAAAGATGTTTCTGTGCCCTTCCTGTTTTTTGTGTACACCTTTGTAAAGTTCATGATCGCCTCGCACTTAAACCGGACATCACTACCGGCTGGTTTTGTGATAGTAGCTGGCAAAGATTTAGAAAAATTTATGTCAAGTTTTATATTCCATACTTTCTGTTCCGATGTCCCGTTCGGCTTCAATGATAAGAGAGAGTCTATTCTTTCTGAAGTCGACGACTGGCTTTCACTCAGATATAAACAAAAAACAATAATTACACAAAAGTATTTCATGATTAGTGCTTTCCATAACACCTTGCCACTACAGAGCTCTATTCCTAAATAGCGCACATAGCAAACACAACTTTAATCTTTGTAATGGACAAAGAACTGTATAATTAAACAAATGAAAATGCGGAACACAACAAAATCACGTTTCTATGCATAATTTCTGCGATTTTTTAGTAAATAAATAATCTTTTCGCCTAGGTACTTCGCCATTCATCGACATATAACATAGACATTTTTTATATTTTCTTTCGTGTATGAATGAATTTGGACAAGGCAAGTGATTAGCAAACAAATCGCTAGTCATTCATTCATTCATCGTTCGATCGACGTGATGACGTGAACGTGAAGTGGGGGTTTCATTTTTAGTTGACAACGGGAAGGAATGTATTGTCTTTGGAAGCGGCCAGCGCGCCAAATTCAAATCTTAAAAGAAAGAAAAATTTTAAACTTTATAAATAAATAAAATTACGGCTGAAAATGTTGCACAAAATACGTTGCACGTTTAGCAGCTTTGGCACACACAGTATACCTATATAAGAATTCTTGATCGCTATTGGAAAAATAATGGTTATTTACTTTGTAAGTTAGAGGTAGTTTCTGCTCCTTAATTTTATCGAATATAAACCTTGATAATTAAATTTTTTAAAGGTAGAAATTGTTAGGATAAATAAAACGATCGAGATTATAAAAGTGTAACTTGCGACATTTTAATAAATATATCAATAAGTTCAAGTCCATTATAAATTACTTGGCGTTAAAATATTCATAAAAACCGTCAAATCATACATCCAGCCCGGCATGATACAAGGGTTTTTTAACAAAAAAATCTTCTAAATTCTAAACAACATTTTATCGTCAAGTAAAGTTAGTCAGTAGGTACTAAGAATGCCTTTACGTAAGCGAAATTTCCCCTAGTTGTTCCTCCTCTGATGCTTGTTCTTCTTTTGCCAACAACGCCTTTAGAAGACTGGAAGTTTCTGAAGGAAGCCACTCACAGCTTGTGTCTTGGGACGAACACTTCTGCAAATAAATTAGTAAGGTTTAAGTAGGGTGTGGTAATGCTATACTTTATGTAGCTCTCTATGGTTGTGGCTCAAATCCCTAATACCGTTAGAGGCTTCATGAAATAAAAGCGGCCAAGTGCGAGTCGGAATCGCCCATGAAGGATTCCGTAGCAGCCAGTAACATAATATAAAAGTTTTTGTAGTTCGCTGTGACTTTGATCCATGTTTTAGTAATAGTGAAAGGTAAATTGCGGTTTACGATTTATGATGTAAGTATTAAAAAAAACTACTTACTAGATCTCGTTCAAACCAATTTTCGTTGGAATTTTCATAGGTACCTTATGCACATCATATATTTTTTTTAGTTTTATCATTCTCGGTTTTTTCTTGGAACTTCTAAAAAGAAGTTAGAGGGGGGGGGGACGACTCCACTTTGGAAGCGTCTCTCGCGCAAACTATTCAGTTTAGAAAAAAATGTTACTAGAAACCTAAATATCATTTTTGAAGACCTATCCATAGATACCCCACGCGTATGGGTTTGATGAAAAATTTTTTTTAGTTTCAGGTCTATGTATGGGGACCCCCTAAATGTATTGTTTTTTTTACCATTTTTGTAAGAAAATCTTAATGCGGTTCACAGAATACATCTACTTACCAAGTCTCAACAGTAGGTATTATAGTTTCGGAATAAAGTGGTTGTGACATACGGACAGAGGGACAGACAGACAGACAGACATGACGAATCTAAAAGGGTTCCGTTTTTTGCTATTTGGCTACGGAACCCTAAAAAGCATCCTAACGCTAATGTGACGAAGGCTCTTCCCATTCCAAGCCCTATGTTGTAAAGTGTACGGGTTATTTCCCGCACCCTATACTACGCGATTCCGCCGTCATCCCAAACATATCCTTTCCAAACCTGACGACGAATATCTGATGCAGTTAAAGCAGCTAAAGAATTTAGACTACACCTAACAGAATGCACTTCAGGGTGCTTAAGGTAACAATGCCCGTACCCGCCGGGGCGCGGTCAATGTCAAAACTAATAATCAGAGACGGAGCCCCTCAGGCGTCGTCTCCTTCACGATGTTTTTCCATATCAATGAGACTCCTCCAGCCGCGCCCCTAGACGCGTTGGTACATGACTACTCTGGGGTAGAGTCTTTCGCTCCCCACAAATATGGTGAGGCTTGATTCGTCGTACATTTTCGACACAAGCACATGTCAATAAAAAAATGAAAAATTGTGTCGCAAAGTAAACGTAAGTTGTACCAAGCGTAATCGGTATGGGGCTTTTCATTGGGGAGTAGAGAGAGCGTCGACGATAGTATGGGAGTGGGGTTCTAAGTACTGTAACGTCACAGTTTAAAAATACTAATAGGGATCAAAAACTTAAAAATATTTCCGAAATCTAACAAAGTATAAACATAACAACAAGTTAGACACTGACCACCATATGCGTCATTCATGACGGAACACAAATATCAGCGCATACTTAGGTGCTTTATTTTAGACGCGTACCGAATCTTCGAAGAGCTAAGAGGGTCGGTGGCCAAGTGGCTAGGGCCGTTGACTTCCATTCCGAAGTTCGGGGGTTCAAACCTCGGCACGTACCAATGTGTTTTCGATTTTCGAATTCATATGTACGTTTATTCGACGCTCTTACGGTGAAGGAAAACATCTTAATGAAACCTGCACACATTTGCGAAGAAATTCCAAGGTTGTGTGTGAAGTTGACCAACTCGCACTGGGCCAGCGTGGTCAACTAAGGCCCTGGTCAATTATTCACCCTGGTATCAGGATAGGCTCGAGCCCCTCGGTGGGGACATATCTGAGCTGTTAACGAACCGAATCTTAACCCATTTTGCCAGTAGTGGTGATTTTAGTTTGTGATCCCTTTAAAAAGGGTGTATATTTAGTTTATGCACAGTTAATATAGTATGTACTACGTACGTAGTTTATGTTTAGCCGCGCAAGCAATAGACTTTCAGTAAACAAAAAAAGGACATATATAGGAGGTTTTACCTTGCATTTACACGAAGCAGCCTCCACATAGTGGTAGTCTTCGGTGCTGGGCTCCACTCCAGGGTCGCAGTAGCGCAGCTTTACGAACTTGGGTTTCCTCTCGTCGTGCACGCAGACTGGGTGGTACGACTCCTTGTACGGGAATTGCCAGTGGGATTTCTGGAAACAGAAAAGGAATTTAAATAAATTAATTTTATGTTATTAGAACCTTTTCGGGCTTACGGCTCCGCCCGCGTTAACAGATTTTTCCGTGGAAATGAGGAATTTCCCCGCGGTTAAAGGTAGCCTATGTTCTTCCCCAAGGTGTATTCTATTTTTGTACCCAATTTTATCAAAACCGGTTTAGTAGTTTCGGGACCTATTCAATTTTTAGGAATATTTTTTTAACACCTTGGGTTACATGGACTTTTAGTAAGGATCCCAAATATTTTTGAAAGAAAATAATATATTATAGCCTAATGTTACCCGGCGATGGTGTAGCTTGCCAACAAATAAATAATTTTTGAAATCGGTTCAGTAGTTTCGGAGCCTATTCAATGCAAACAAACAAACAATCACATCTTTCCTGTTTATAATATTAATATAGATATAAATAAGGCTTCTCTTCAGATAAATTATGAACACTTCTTATCGACTACTAATTTTATCAAAGGAGAAGAAATTTGCTTTTTTAGTCTATTGAGATCTGGGATCTAACTAATCTGTGAACTGTGAAGCCCTTTCGTGTCTGTTACTTGTTAGTCAGTTATTTTACTCGTACTTGTTAGTCAGCGCAATGTGCCGACCTAATTA
Source organism: Teleiodes luculella (assembly GCA_948473455.1). NCBI lineage: Eukaryota > Metazoa > Arthropoda > Insecta > Lepidoptera > Gelechiidae > Teleiodes > Teleiodes luculella. Next base: position 10,926,815 of record OX419587.1, read on the forward strand.
ATTAATTTCTGTTGCAGCAGTTTAGAAATTGAATAATGATTTCGGCAACTAAGTTAACAAACTAAATTAAATTTTATCTTACTAGATAGCAAGTTTCGTGCCTTACTAATCTAGCAATTTCTTCCAAGCAACCTTGGTTTACTTTACATAGAGAAAAAAGGTAGATAGATTTTTTTATGTAAGTACCTAGCTTGTGTCGAAAAGGTAAGACCAACCAACCTTCACCGGACTTTAAAGGGTAGACAATAAATAAATGAGTTTTCTATTTTATTCTATTCTATGAAACTAATTTATGAAAAACCTTGTGTAAATTCTAGATTTTAAGCTTTCGCGATCATTATTAAAAACACCCGCCCATGCTGCCCGTTAAAACGCCTGAATGTTGGTTGAAATTCTTGAAATTGGTTAAGGTAGCGAGTGTAGTCTGTAGCATAGTATATCTCGATTGAAGATGTTCTTTCACTCATCACCACTTACCTCGTGGGATTGGCAGAAGCCCCTGCAAGACTTTATCTGTACAATGTCCCAGCACCGCTTGCCATTCATATCTTTATGCTCAGCTCTGTGCCGGTAGATTTTGGGTTTGCAGTAGTCCGCCAGACAGATAGTCACACTGAACACCAGGATTATGGCCACAACTGGCAAACGGCGGTCCGGCATCGTGGCTGTAAAAAAATCGTAGGGGATTCGGAACGGCATCGGACGTAGGGCGTTACCGTTCTTAAAGTTCTTTACATCATTTGGTGAAATGGCAGTACCGTGGACTTCGCGAAATAGTAATATTTTTTTAGGTATATTGTGTACTGATTGATGTTGATATTATTATTTTACTAATTATGATTTAAAGAAAAGACTTCTTGGTTCTTTTTAACCGAATCAAAAGACTGTTTTACCCAAAGTTATGACACGACTCTGTAAATATGTATGAAGACGACGAACAAAGAAAGATTACAGTTTGTAAAACAATTAAAGCCGCACTCTTTTCACCGTTGATTAATATTCTAATATTTAAAAGTATACTATTAAAAACTGCCCAAAGTAAATGTAGCCTACCTTATCAGATGGTCCACCGTGTTTGCCGCCCTTCATGCAAAGGCACTGTTTTTATAAAGACTGAGACGGAGACGTCAGCCCATTTCCTTCAGCCTGAGTTCACAGCATCAACATCAAAACTGCGCTCGAGCCATTTGCCTCGCAATGTCTCATTAAATGCTGTATTTAAATAATGTCAGTTTAGGACACGATTTGAATATTTTTGAAGTCATTTCTTTTGTTTGCGTAAGTTGTGTGCGTCGGTAAGCGTATCTGTCCCGGATAGATAGGATGGAAGATAGATAGAGTCTATGCAATTTCAACGACACTATTTTTATTTTCTTAGTAAAATTTTAACCTATAATAAAAAAAAGTAAGGATAGTCCTTTGACATGTCCTTGATGGGATTTAAAACCAGGACGTTCTCCTTCTATTTAAATAAGGTCAATTTCTATTTAAATGGCATCGAACCCGCGACATCTGTCCGAAAGTTACCGACTAAACTTTATCAACATCTTGAGTAGCAATATTTCGGAACGTGTTATCTCAAAAATTCAGTAAAACGAGAAGTTTAAAATGCTTTCCATGTGCTGCCCCAATATGGGCGGGTGATTAATGTGATTTGTGTAATTTGTTTGGAGATAGCGCGTGCGGTGCAATTAGTGTTGAGTTTCTGAAGTCATTTGTACCGCGTTTGTACGAGCGATCTGTTAATGTCGTCATGTGGAAGTATACTAACGTGTGAGAAATCGCACAGGTTCGCTGGTTCTCTTTAAACCGTATAAAAAAGTTTAAGACGCTGATAACAGCTAATTTCACCTGCAAACATCGTATTCAATCACACTTCACACCACAGAGCAGCGGCAGCGGCCTTTAATTCAGTTTCAACAGGTCTCAACCACGTTTGCTCAGTGCGGGTTGGTCAACTTCTCACAAAACCTTTAAATTTTTTCGCAGGTGTGTTCAGGTTTTCATCTATAGGTATTTTCCTTTACTACGAGTATAAGAACACTGAATAAACTTGCCACGTACACTGTGAAATTTAACTGGTTGTTTATCCGCAAACTAGTGGTAGTGAGTACTCATGAAACTGAACAACTCTCCCTAAGGATCAAAGGTTGAAATCTCAAAATTAAAATTCAATTTGTCATACAAAGTGGCCTGTCGCGTGGCTGATGTTTGTTTGAAAATTTGAAAATTATTTTTAAGATAGCAATCTTTGATCCAGTTGTTCAGTTTCATGAGTAGGTACTACCACTATGTTGTGGATAAACAACCAGTTAAATTTCACAGTGTATAAAGATTCAAAAATCGTAAATACATTGGTATCTCAAGGTGCGACTAAGAACCCGCTCCTTCCGAATGGGAGATTCATAACCACTAAGCCAACGCAGATGCTTACTGTCAAAGCCCGTCAGTCAAAAGCAGCCTGGCATATTTTATTTAGGGTACCTACCTGTTTTATTTCTCAAAATAACCAGTTTCCCTTCCACACAAGTCTGCTCGAAGATTTCGATAGAGATAAGTTGTGTCATATTTTGTGTTAGGTAGAAGTAATGTTATCTTTTTATATTTAGCAACAAAATGGTAAACAAATATTGTACTCAAATTCCCTAAAAGAGCTAATTCCTTTTAATTAGTTCTGCACCAGCGACTATAATGACTTCGTCTCGATTCGGGACGCTGTCTTATTTATCCCCCGTTATTTTATTTTATCTGCGCCGTTTCACAGCTGGGAGTGACGATTGACATTTCATTAGGGTGATGGATGATGCCGGATGATGATGCCGACGATTGACGATGCCAATTCCAATAAAATTATAAAATTGTTCTATTTACTTTTTAAATCCGAATTCCGATGGTTTTGTAGAAAACTTTCTGCATCTTAGTAACCTATGTATTGATAAAAAATAACACCACGCAGTGTTATTTGTTTGTACAGTACATAACATGATTCCGTAGGCTTTCCTATATTCATTTTTTCTTTTGGCATACTTATGCTTTAGAAATTGGTCTTTGACTCTACAACCCACATAAAAAGAAAAATAACTTCATTCTTTATAAAAAATAATCTTATTATTTAGTTGAACCACATTAAAGTAACTCATTACCATTTATTTACAGTACAAACGCACGTTCTACACAGCAAAACTTATCTCCTGCGATCTTTTAATGCAATATTTTCCCCTTTTATAATAACATCTGAGTCACATTCAGCCCACGTAGCATTCGTCACCTCACCAAGTACCTACAAAATATAAAATTCAAAGGGCAGTAACACAGACATTAAATAAAAGTATATTATACTAGCTGTCTGCCCTCGGCTACGCCCGCGTTGTTTTTCGACTTTTCCGTAGTAATTTTGAACTACCCCACGGAAACTTTTTATTTTTCCGGGATTAAAAGTATCTAAGATGTTGACCAGAGATGTAAATAACCTCCATGCAAAATTTCATTCAAATCTGTCCAATAGTTGCGGAGATTAGCCCGTACAAACAGACAGAGAAACAAAAAAAAAAGAAAATTATGTGGATTTGTTCTATTTCACTTCTTACATCCCCCTGACTTGGATTTTATCTTTTTTTACTATGTACAGACAAGACACTTGACCTCTACAGTTTTATTATCTAAATATGACCATTTAGCTTGGCCGCCCATTCGCGTACAAATTGTAAACGTCGAGGCACGGTGTCCCCAGGCTTCCAATATAGATTTTGTATGCTCCAAAATTCGATAGATGATTTATGAATACCTAGATTAAGTAGGTAGGTGATTGAAGTTCCGGACAACGTTTTTCTTCCTCATTTGCACTCCAAGTAAAACTGTTTTTACGTTTATGTCTATGCATAATATTATTCATAGTGTGCGATCCCCTTTACGTACTTGATACCATAATTTAAAGGTATTGTGGGGCCATAATCGCCCTCGCGTGGTGCCCAGTTCGCGAGGCGAGCGAGTGTAAACACGCCTTTGTCCCAGTAGCTGTCAGAAACAGAAAGTAGGTACTGCCGCAGATAGTTTAAACTAGCAAACGTATTGCCATGCTAATTTGGTCTGTACATGCAGAGTTAGAGAAATGTAAATTATGTACTAATCGGTACTTGGTCATACAAACCAGAATCGAATGGGTGAGTTCAATGAGCGGTTCTATTTTTTTATAGTCTGTATATATCATAAAATTAAAAAAACTCATACAAAGTCCTTTAATTTGTTGTTTACGACGACGCACGAACAGACAGACAGACAAGCAAGTCGTCCTTTAGTTGCGTTTTTTTATTTTGTGCTATGGAATCCTAAAAAATCTGTCAATTTTGTTCCTTCTTCAATTTTAAAGTCAAAAGTCAAAAAATTTCGAAGTAAGATTTTACAAATCACTTTTCGACGTCAAAATCTAATGAAGTTATTAAGCTTTGCTCAAACCAAGGCTGGCAGCTCTCGTCTGGCACAAATTTATTTATTTATTTATATTTTAATTTAATAAAATAACTACTTGAGTGCAGAAGGCATAATAAAAGCACATCGCTCAGCCAGAGTAAATAGCAACTCCACAAAGCTCCAAAAGTGTCATCATAATTAACTTTCGCAAGTCCTCCTTTTAAGACTTACCCTTATTGTAACAATATGGTGTCCCTTTAAAAGGACGGGCGTCTCCTTATTAATCATGCAACTCCTTATCCGACTCTGGTGCAAATTGATATGGTGACAATAGAAGTGGCCCACGATTATTCCGAATTAGGAGATAAGTAGCCGGGAGAATGTAATATGGAATAGCAAATGGAAGTAAGTAACTGAAACTATAGCTTACTTAGTCTTTAGTACTTGTGTTACGAATTAGTTATAGGGACTTCTGGGCCATCTATAAATTATGTCACAAGCTAAGGTCACAAGTTAAGGGGGAGGGAGGAGGTCCACGAAATGTGACATTGTACGACAAGAGGGTGGGAGGGGTCCTAAATTTCGTGACGTCACATTTCAAAATCTATTAGAACACGAACTTTAAACTATTACTTTAACAACATATACAACTATAACTGTGTAAATATAAGATACCAATTTTAATAAAAAATATTTTAATTGGAATTAGAACTGATTTCGGTACCGCTGTTTTCATTCAATAATTTCTAAATGTAATTTATGGATGACCCCTAATAGCCTCGTTGCTTGCTTATCGTGTGCCTCGGTCTACTATATTTATTTCCAATCCTTCCGTTTAAACTTTTTCTTTTCAGCTTTGGTTACCGGTTTAAATAACAATTTTAACAAAAGTTACCAAAATTAACGCACCCAATATTTTACCACGGAAAAATAATATTCGATTTTGCTATAACCAATTAAAAACTCGACGTGATGTGACTGAAAAATTCGACGTGAGCGAAATTTGGTTTCGAACAGAGCTTAATTAAGTGTTTTATTATAGAACATGCAGTGAATAAAAATAATTGATTTTAGTATAATATTATTGCGGAAAACCGCTAGAAAGGGCAATGCCGGATAATTCATTGTAGAGATTTTTGGGGCAGGCCGCTTTGTCTAGCGGTAAACAGGCTGAAATTATAATAAAGTTTGATGAAGGTTACTTGGTAGAGAATAGCAATAAGACCGGCTTTTAACTCTTGAATAATGCTTTGAATTGTTTTCTTGTATACTGTTTATTTTGGTGTTAATCAATTATATTATATAGTAGGTATTACTTACTTATTAAATCTTTTCTAATATTATAAAAAGGAAAGATTTGATTTTTTGTTGGTTTGTTTACATTGAATAGGCTCCGATATTACTGATCCGATTTTAATGAAACTTGTATAAACATAGAATAGACCTTGGGGAGTAACATAGGCACACATAGGCTACCTTTCACCTCGGGAAAATTCCTCATTCCCGCCGCCGCCGCGGCAATAATTGTTAACGCGGACGGAGTCACAAGGCGGAAAGCTAGAGTTAAATCTGACTGCCTTTCAGGACTGTACTGAACGCGAAAAAATGTGTGACAAATAATATCTTTCGGTAGGACGTATTCTACATTTTTAACGACGAAGAAATACCTTAATAAATTAATAGCTAAGAAATCACATTACAGAGAGTGTGTGTGAAATCTTAAAGACAAAATTATGTTTTAATTACAACCAGTCCATTTTAGCATTTAGCATCTGGAAATTTCGAATTTCACAGTCTCTATATTTGCAGCTTGCACTAAAATCTCTCGAATCGTACGTCATTTGCCGGCGGCGCTCGGACCGTACGCCCGCGCTAATGTACTTCAAACTGCTATACAACTACGGACAACTGCACCAACTTCAAATGCTTAGTTCACAACTTTTGTAGTTGACTGTTCCGGTGCTTTATATGCAATATGAGAATTGTTTCTGAATTAGTTTTGGAGGTTCAGCGAAGTTTGTGTGTTTGGTTTTCGTAAGCGACGGGTTGGTGAGTGGCATTTACTATATACTAATAAGGTAGTGTCGCCGAAGATAGCCCGGCTCCTAAGATAGCCCACTTTAAAAAAAATACAGTTATGATTATTCGAAACATTTGAAATTACGCGGGTTTATGCTACTAGTATCATAGCAATAGTGCAAGTGTGTTTCATTACCGGGGCGTCACCATTTTGAAGACAAACGACAGTTTGCTTGGTCATGTCAGGACCGTTTCGCAGCAAAATGCCAGAAACGCATTTGGCCAATAAACGCATTGTACCTGATTCGCATTTTACCAAATACGCTGAAAGCCAAATACGCGATGTACCAATACACTTAATACGCAAGATACCAGAAACGCATATGACCAAAATAACGTTTAACCAAAAACGCAGAGAGCCAAATACGCGATGTACCAATACACTTAATACGCAAATTACCAGCAACGCATAAGACCAAAATTACATTTCACCAAATTACACGTTTTATAAACTCCACGATGTCATTTCTTTTGAAAATTTGCAAATTAAAAGCAAATCTGTTTTCTCTAAACTGTGAAAACTCGTATTTAATTTATTAATCAACGAAATTACAGATGAGTTTTATTATTTTATTACCTATTTTGTATTTTTACGAGATTATACTTAAACTGGGGGTCATTTCCTATCATGGCCCATAATATGATCCCCAACATAGCCCCATTCGCTTTTCAGATTATTTTGGGATAATTTATTTTTTTGTTAAGAATACAGGCACATAATTAAAGACAATAGCGTCTTATTTGTTTTTACTAATAAGTACACTTATTTTGATTGATCTCAAAGTTAATTATCAGTATCCCTTAGATAGCCCACCTACTAAAACAAAAATGTTTTAGAAAAAAGAATTGATTTCTTTATATTTTCGATAAGTTACTTTCAAAGTTAATTTAAAAGTAAAATATATATTTATTTAGTAGTTAGTTTTTATTTTATAGTTGATTTATATTTTGATAGATTTAAGATGGCCCACATTTGAATTTTTCGTTAACTATTTTACCTTTTGTGAATAATATTATGAGAAGATTGTGTTTCATTTTGATATTTTATGTTAAAAGTGTTAAAATGTTAATAATGCATATATTTCCATTAATATTTTTCGGGCCATCTTCGGCGACCAGCTTCCCAAGATAGCCCAATACCAAGTTTATAAAAAGTGTTTATCTTTGTGTTAAAATGCCAAAAGCTGTACTACTTTTTTAGGTATCTTGCTTCCCAAATAAATATATTATAATTTCCATTATGTTTTTTCTTTACTTTACTTAACTGCAAGATTTTACAAGGATTTGAAATTAAGTGGGCCTTCATCGGCGCCCGTACCTTATTATAAACGTTGATGGAGGCTGTGGTCTATTATCGCTTTCACACATAACGGAACGGAACGGGCTGAACGGATTATGATGAAATTAGCAGGGTGACAATATTTTTATTATAAATACAAAGTTGTTATAATTTTAAATTATTTGAAGTGGCTCAGTCTGAATAATTAAATTAGTAGAAAGGTAAGTGACACACTAATAATGTGCCTTCCAAAGTAAAAGATCGCGGGTAAAAGAAGTAGTTGGAACCGATATCTTCTCCAAATCGAAATCGATGGCTTCCTTATCAGTTCATATTTTCTTAAATTTGGTATAGAAAACGTGTTATTATTAAATGTCGAGAATTAAGCTGCTACTACGCCACTGACGCTATTTGATAATAATTCGAGAGAGAGTCGGGTGATGAAATAACTGTATAACGGAGATTGCATTGCACCACAACAATAAGTGCACTTATTGGTGGACTTATTGCTGGACGGAGAGCAATTTCTTTCAGGGAAACTTAAATTTACACAAAATGTTTAAATTGATATTAAATTGTTCCAGAAAGGATATAAAAAGTTACTGAAATATAAAATTGAGAACCTCTTTTTTAAGTCTATTATAAAAAAAATAATATTAGGAGGAAATATTCTGAATTACTGGAAAAAAGGGTCAAGACAGGACAGTAATATGTGAGTGGATAATATTATGGAGAGCTGGGTTCCACTACACCTGCTACGTGTCTTCGTCTTGGTGACCACGACTATTGGTTCGTATTTGCTTTGCACTAACATTGGTAAGTAGTATTTTTAACAGACTAAAGGAGCGAACCCATTAACGCGGTAAAGCGCGGGCTGCGGGATGGAATCCGAGTTTATACAGGGTTACTTTTTAATCAGTGCACATATTTTGTGTACACAGTCAGTATCGTTACTAGATCACATGAGACAAAATTTTTTTTTTTTCTTTACCAGTTATGACACTATTTTTAACCCGTTTAGGGAACGAATTTCAAAAAACGCCAGAATACGTGCCCAATTAATTATGCCAATGATTGTTTATACGAAGTAACAAGAAAATTAGCGCGTATTAAATTTATTCCCATACAAAATTTGATACCAATTTTATGCATAAATGGCGATATTTCGATTTTTTTTTGTATAAAACGATAAAATAAAAATATACGGCTATTTTTATTTTCTTTAATCTATGCCTACCTAAAATTTGTGTACTGATTAAAAAATAACCCTGTATTATTTATTATGCAGACTGTAACATAGATTGCGTCCGCTTTCTACGGGACAGACAGCATAAAATATAGAGCCATAGTCGTTTAATTATGTGTTTCAGCCATTTTCAGCCTTTCAGCAATACCAGCCGTTAGTGAATAGATATATAGCCCAGATAGTGTCGCATCGGGGTTATTGTCGGCGGAAGACCAATGGGACCGATTCTAGCAGTTACAGATACTTTTAAATTGTTTTCTTTCCCAATGTATCCGTGGGTGCTGTAAAGGAAGTGGCACACGATAATAGAGCAACATATATTTTGTTTGAGGATTTCACGCCTCCCCATTGTTCTCGATTTGTATCAGCTTGTAATTGAGCTGAATAATTCTATTTTGCTAAGTATATTTATTTAGTAATTGTTTATTTGTCATTGATATCAACTACTATTTTTACGTCAACAAACAACGAGGAGAGGTTCAGGGTGGTTCAGGTTACTCCTAAAGGGGCCCGAATGAGGATGAACAGTGCTTTCTTACTACTAGGCGCTAGTCTAGCCAGCACACAATCTCAGCACCGCGTCTTTTTTTTCATTGACCTATGCTTGTGTCGAAAAGGTACGACCAATCAAGCTTCACCGCGGACTTGCGGCAGAGCGGAAGACCCTAACCCCAAAAAAAATTCATGTACCAACGCGTCTAGGGGCGGCTCGAGGGAGCCTTGGATCTCGGCCTAGCGCGTATTCTAATTTTTGGTTTGAATATATACGAGTAGCATAATATATTTGAATAATAAGCTTCACCGTTATCATCATCATTTTAGCCGAAAAACGTCTAATGCTGGACAAAGGCCTTCCCAAAGATAATATACCTAAGCTTGTCACGCCCGCGGCTCGCCTTGCTATGGGGCAAGCCAGCGAGCGCGCACAAGAAGATGATGAAATGATGAACACGATGAGAAGGCAATCCATTTAAACATTGATTTTATTAAACGCAGTAACAGATAAAAGTATACAAACAGATAATTTACATAATTAGCACGAGAGACTGTCAATTTGAAGAAACGGCCGGCTCGTTGAAAGGTAAATCCAAAAGTGAGTAAAAAAATGAATGAAATGACGGATGATTATTGACTGAATTCCAAAATTAAATATATTCGAATTTAGGCGAGAATGGCAAATGAGGTGAGAATGAGGCAACGAGGTGGCATGGTAATGCCACCACGTTACAGTACCGGGGGGGGCCGGGTGAAAAAAGGCTTGAAAAGGCTTTTTTCTAAAAGGTGAAGGTGAAAATATACTTAAAACTAAAATAAAACTAAGTATGGGATGTGAAAAGGTAATTTAGAAGGCGTGGGTATGTACACTAAGCCAGTTCACCCATCTAAGCATCATGTCTATCCTTCCATTCTTTCATGCTTCAACTTTCAATGTCTTGTTCCGGAATTGGAAAGCAAGACCCTTTCAAATTGAGGAAACTTATATACATAAATAAGTGTTTCTCAATGAACTGTACTTAGGATAGTGTAGGCTTATTTTACTAGTCACAACCCGCTAGTGTGAAAGACGAAAAGGTAAAGTATATGTACAAGTATGTGCCATTGGGCAAAGCGCATTGTAATGCGAAGGGTAGGAAGGGAATGGGGAATATGATAGAGGCTTATTTAACGTGTTATCAACCGCACGATAGGAATATGATATAGGCTTATTTAACGTGTTATCAACCGCACGAGATGAGATAATAGATAAGGGAATATATACAGATATGATATAGGCTTATTTAACGTGTTATCGACCGCACGAGATAGAGTGGGATACTCTAAATAATAATGGGGATATAAACAAATGAATGATAACAATTAAAGTAATGACTCCAAAAAGATTAATGAGGTGCGTATAAACAAAAGAATAATATGACAAGGGAAGGGATAGGATGACGTTATTGATAAATAAACAATGGTAACTATGGTAACGATGGTGGTGTCATAGTTTGACATAATAAGTGAGTAAAGAATATAGTACAATGTAAGGATGTAGGTATAAATGAAGGAGTATGTAATGTACGGTGAAAGAAGTATTTATAGGAGAAGAACAAAGGATAAAAAGGGTTATAAAGGAGTAAGGAGATTAAGAATAGTAAAAGTGTAAGAAAGATTTTAAAGTTTTTAAAATTGATAAGTTCCCTTTGGGAAAGGTATAGGGTTCAAATCCCATACAGCCTAATGCCTAGTAAGTAGGTAAGTATGTAGTGAGCATGAGACTTTTTAGTAAGAAGAAAGAAGAATATAATGTATAGTAAGAAGTATACCCTATAGTTGGAAAAAAATGTTCTACTCTTTGGTCCGAAAAAGAAAAAGTGTCAAAAATTATTAAAATTTTGAAGTTGACGTAACTGACAATTATCTAAATAGGTAAGTAAAAGGGAGATAGGACCTAACCTAAGTTTCTTGAAAAGGGTAGTACCTACCTACATAGTTTGAACCTCTGTTTGTTCTACACAGAAGATTCCATAGAGTTACGTAAGGAGAATGGTATTAAGAAAAAATGGGTTTGTGACTATGGTAGGGTGAGATGAGTTATGTCAAGAATTTGAGTACCTAGTGTCAGAATTTGATATATTAGATAAATAATAAACATAATATAGAAAACTTGTCGTGATAAAATTGGTCTTTTCGAGAAATTGACTTCTCAAAAATTTGTCCTTATGCGACGTAAGTTTAGTGAAAATTACGATACTAGTTTAGTTGGGTTGGTGTGAGTACCTATTTTAAGATGCGGTAGTCGGCCTCTAGAGCCTAGCATCTTAGTGTATGTATTTCCGCCGTTACAAGGGTATTTGTAACGGTCACATTTGTGACCAACCCAGGTAACGTGGAGGTCTTTTGTCTGTATAGTGAGAGTAATATGCTTGTAAAGTAATAATATGTTTGTGTTGCAGGTGAAATAAGATATATTAATATAATATAATATATAATGATGATTGGAAATGATATGGGTGATAAAAATGAGGATCTGGAGGGGAAGACGATTGGAATAATGAGACAAACACAAATAAAGAAGATAAACACAACAACAAAACCCTACCTGTACCTATCTAGTACACTGTTTAAAATATAAATTTATTTAACGCTTAAAAGTGGTTTTTTCTTTCTTCTTTCTTCTTTTCTGTGGGGGTATCCGTGTGTAGGCAGCTAGGCTCCAGTCAGGGTCTCCGGCGGCCGCAGCAGCAGCAACAGCCGTCCGCTGTCAGGCAGCCGTCGTCGACCTGTTGAGTGCTGTGGGGTGCTTGAGGGGTCCGGGCTGCTACATCAACCGCGGGCTGTTCTGCCCGGCGGTTTTTACGCCGATTTTACCTGAAGCTCAGGGGTGGTAGACGAGAAACACGAAGGGGCGCCAGTGTTACACCCGCGGCTCGCCTTGCTCGGGGGCAAGCCAGCGGAGTAACCACGTTAACGAAGAGGTAAGTAACACGATGAAAAGTAGATAAAAACACAAAAGCACAGACGATAAATATGTATTACATGTATATAGGTAAAAGGTTGGGAACTGCTTGTCGACAAGACTGGATTAAAATGATTAGAAGTTTACACAGAACTGCACAGAAATTTAGAACTCGGCCGACATGGCCGAAAAAATGAATGAAATGACGGATGATTATTGACTGAATTCCAAAATTAAATATATTCGAATTTAGGCGAGAATGGCAAATGAGGTGAGAATGAGGCAACGAGGTGGCATGGTAATGCCACCACGTTACAAGCTTAAGTACTTTAAATGTCTGTTGTATAATGTACTGAGTCAAAGGTGACGAGTATTATAAAAACCGGATTAAAAGTACTTTACTCTCTTAAAAGCTTCTATACGCTACTCATATGGGCACAAGATCTGAGTCGCTGTAATGTGGGTGGATTTAGCCTGCGTGCGGTTACCAAAAAGGATAGAGTAAGAAAGAATTTCCAAAAAGTAAACTTGCTGTATCTCGTGCGTGCGTAAGTCGTGTAATGGCGGGCAGTTGCTACCACCCGGGACGGGTTTGAATCCCGCCAAGTAATGTTTCTGTATAATTTATAAATTATATATTATAGATGTTTTTATTTCACACTTTTGAAATGTCTTTCGAGAAGCTCTTGCTCGACTACAACAACAAAATATTATGCAGGAAACTGCGAAGAAATTTAAATGAATTAGGCCGCCTATCTCGCACTGGGTCAGTGCTATTCAGATTAGGCTTGAGCTTCACTTTAGAGTTAATAAACAGAGACATTGCTACCTTAGCAATAAGGACGTCTATTTGTACACTTTTTACCGTTGTGGACTGTATTTCTTGTCATTCCGGTGTGCAATGAAGTATAATCTATAATACACTAAATCCTGTTAAAATCAACCCCTTAGAGTTTAGAGTATAAATAGAAAAAAATCTAAGATCAACCCCTTATCGATCAAGTTGCCTGAGGTTAACAATTGTCCATGCTATTTGGATCCACAAAGGTTATAATTTGAAATGGTCAGCTGAAGTAATAATGTCAATTGTGTGTGTATGTATTTTTTTCTTGAGAAAGAATTTGAGTCTACGAAATTTACCTAGTATTCTTCTAAGTCTAGAAACTTCCTCGTTATTATGGTCGTGATAACGAATCTCCGTTAGACTCAGTGCCTCTTCTATGCAAATCTGGTAATTTTCTTTGTAGCCACGTCCAATTTACACGGTGGGGAAACTTCGTTAGCTTTTTCAGGCCGCAGATCGAACTGAATATAAAATAGTGTGTGGTCGGTGCATTGCAGGTACACTCCCCAAATTATTGCGAATGTTATTAGTGGAACAGAGTCCGATAGTCGTTTAATTACAAATAAATAATTTGTGGTTTTCGGGTGTGCCAAACAAAACAATATAGTGTACCACATATAATTAATTCGAACGGGGCAGATGAATTATTGAAGAGCGCTTACAGAATGCACGATATCCCTGGAGCTGTTAGAGCTGCGCGTGCCCGGGCACGTGCCGCTGGGCACGCGCAGCGCGCTGTCGTGCCGCTGGCAGCTGGGCGCGCACGACGTGCTCTACTCCGTCAAGTGGTACAAGGACGGCAAGGAGTTCTTCCGCCACGTGCCGCGCGACAAGGAGCCCCGGAGGAAGTTCCTGCTGCCCGGCGTCGACGTCGAGGTACGCAACACTAGTATTTTTATCAAAACTTTTATCTAAACATGGCCTTTGCTGGACAAAATTAGAAAACAAAAAACCTAGTCCATTACCGCTACCTACCAAATGATGATGATCATTTTCTTTTTCGTAGATGCATAAAGTCAGGTTCTTCAAAATTTTGAGAACCCTTGGTTTTTCATGGGTGCCCACCAGACTGATGAATTCGAAAATGAAAAACACATTGGCTTGTGGTTATTTACGCCCTCGACGGCGGAACTTATTTAATGGAAATCGGGATACAACGGTGTCAGCTACCATCGCACCGATTTTCATATTTACAACCATGTTTCCCCTTTGCGCAGAGCTACAACTCGTCTGGCGGTGAGCTGACCCTGGCTCCCGCAGTGCTGCAGACCACGGGAAGGTACCGCTGCGAGGTCTCTGGCGAGCGACCACTCTTCCTCACCGTCTCCGAGCACGCTGACTTGATGGTCGTTGGTCAGTACCTACTCCCCTGTCATCCCCTAACATTAAATACCTACCCTACTAAGGGGTAGTGAGCTTTTTTAATTCTTAATAATAATAGAAACGCCACTACGCTACTGGCCTCTCTTTGGCAAAGGCAGGTTATAGGTATACTGGTGATTCTGCATTCTGTTGTAACTCCATTTGTTTTATGACCTCTTTTTGCCTTGAAATATTTATGATATCAGTCTTACTGAAAAAGGGTCTTAATGAAAAAAGGAGAAAAAAAAATCGATATTGACTATGTTCAGTAGGCCTACCATGAACGGTACATCGACACGGCCGTGTCGATGTCAGGAGGAAATCCCTCTAAGGGACGAAGAGGAGCTGAAAGAGGGTCCAAAGAGGGTCATAGAAGAGCACCGAAGATAGCAATAATGCTCTTAATTCTGAGTTTTACTTACTCCGATGGCTAAGCGATCCAAAATGAATCTTGGCCTCCGGAACGATAACACACTACTTGTCCCGATCAAGTCCACTTAGTCTCAGTCTTAATATTGGATTTTTTTTTCAGTATTACCAGAAGAAGGTCCAGTCGTAACTGGTCTTCTTCCCCGGTACCGCCCCGGCGACCACATTCAAGTTAACTGCACCTCTGGTCTCTCGCATCCCGCCACTCGCCTCTCGTGGTACGTGAATGGGCAACCTGCCCCCGCCGATAATGTGCTACCACCCTTATTTGAACAACACGGAGAGTTGACCAGAACACAAGTTATATTGAACTTCGTTGTGAAAGAAATCGATTTTACGAAGAATGGATTGAAGGTTAAAGTAAGTTATTTATGTTCCTGACCCTCAACTGAATCCTGGCCGAAAAAGACATTTAGAAATATGTAAAGTATTAGGTACACAATACGCATTTCATTTATTTAATTATGCTGCTACGAAAGTTATAACAGGAAACAGAGCAAAGTTTGTATGGAAAAGTATAGCTGAATTTAGTTGGGTAAGCGGTCTGAAACTACTGGGTCAAACTTATTCCCAACCGAATTGGTTCTCTGATTCTGATGTGCATAATTTGTAAAGCGTCTGTGTACTGTTCTGTACCTATATTAGGATCTATCCGGGAATTTTAGATAAAAATCGTTTTTAACGAGTAAAAGGTCGGTGTAGACTTCAGACTTGACTAAACATTTAATTAGTAAACTTTTAAAATTTATTTAAAAAAACATAATACTATTTGTTTCTACAAATAGTAGTAGTATTTTTCGGGTTGCCTTTTATACGAAAAGCAACGGCCTTAGCTACTACACCACTAATATATATTTCCAACTTACTTATTTTTTTCGCATTTTTTAATAACATCTTTTTTGGTTTTGAATTGATCTATGCTTGTGTCGAAAAAGTACGGACTTGCGGGGGGGTGGAAAGCTCTACCCCAAAGTAGTCATGTACCAACGCGTCTGGGGCGGCTCGAGGGAGCCTCAAACCTAGGCCTATCGCGTTGATACGGAAAAACATCGTGAAGGAGACGTCGCCTGATTTTATTCGTTTTGATTTTGATTTTGGCCGCGCCCCCGTCAGCGGGTACGGGCATTTACCTGAAGGGAACCTTAATAGCATCATGTAATCTATTATTCCTCTGAAGGCCTAGTACTGAGTGCTGATTATATTTTTATTAATTGCATCTATTATTTCAGTGCTTAGCGACTTTACCACCTTTATACTGGAGGAGCAATGAAGAGAGCGCTTTAATAGTGAAAACCATCCATGAAAGATTATTGCAAGCGGCGCCGGGTGCAGACACTAGTGTTAGAGATTACAGAGTGACCAGAGCCGATCGAGTTCTGGATAACAGAGGGATATCTTCGAGTTATAGGAGTAACTTTGTAATGTTAATACTCGTATACGTTATCAGCGCTTTTGTTGCCAACTAAAATTTTTTTAGTCCGATAAAGCTTAATACTATATTGCCACCTAAATTTTAACCTTATACCCTCAACATAAAGTCAAAAACGAATGCATTTTGTAAAGTTGTTTTGTCTTATAAAGAGTTAATAAAAAAAAAGAATATTTTTGAGGAGAGAAGAGAATGCTACTCGTACTACCTATTTACTACTTAGCTCTCACGTGGTCGTTGAAAAACCTGAAATGTTGAACTAATTTGATTAAATTCATCGTTATATTATCATAAAAGCTGAAATACGTGTACGAGTATTCAGATACATTTCTAATATTCCTAAGGAGTACGAATATTCAACACTCGTACAACTAGAGAATAAAATTGTTAGTAATAAATTACAGCACATTTTTGTTGTCAGCAATGTAGGTAGACCTTTTACGACAGATGGTTTTATTATGCAATAGTTTAAAAGACAAGTGAAATAAATAGCCGTTTTATGATATCGCAGTTTTATTTCCATTTACATGCACAGTGTGGCATTTCGTGCCACTAACTGCCAGTGCAGTTTGGCTGTAACGAGAACGCATTAGTTTTGTTTATGCAACATCTTAAATGCATGTCTCGTAGCGAACGCTCGTAGCTGGTCGTAGCCCGTACTTCGCTTCGTAGAGATAACGCCTCAAGCGTTAAGCTAAGTGTTTAGGTACGTACGTATCTGTAAAATATTTACTCATCATCCCTAGTAATCTATACAAAAGTCTCTATCTATCTGTTACGCCTGCATGCCAAAACCATTTGAACCGATTTTGATAAAACTTGGTACAGAGGCTTGTGGGAAAACATCTCATTCCCTGAAAACATGTTAACGCGGGTGGAGCCGCGGGCAGGAAGCTAGCTTTAAATAAGTCAAATTGATTGACGATAAATATCCCTCTGGTTTTTTCAAGTTAATATAATAGGTAGATATTCAATTCAATATATCGTCTAATCTATATCCATAAATTTGTTCTTCAATTATCTTTCTTTAAGCTATACTTATTCGTTTTTTTACATTTGCTGAGCCAAGTAAGTAGGTACTTATATACATATTTACTCAATCTTTATAACTGGATACTTTTTGTTGAAATTCAATACTGGCCAAAATTGGTATAACTTGTCACTGAAACGTCAAGGCACTTAACATATTTTCAAAAATAATGTAAAATCAAACCAATTTCCCAAAATATAATATTTATTGCTAAGTGTCTGGGTTATTTTTAACCTATTATTTAGTTATATTTATATCATTTGTGCTAAATTATATCGTATTGTGTGTATGTTTTTCGCCAAATGTCAAGCAGATAGGTATAATGTATAGGTCGAAGGCAAATGGTTCAGTGGACGATAAGAGGTCGCCAAGATCTCCGAAGACCACTACATTTTCATCAAGAAGCTACACTTGCGTCAGAGAAGGTAAGTCTTTTAATTTGACTCCTAATTAAAAATAAATTGAAGTCTTCCTTGCATAAGCGCTTGATACAAATACTCCTGCAGTAATAATTTACGATCACAAGTGCGACCCTAACACAGCAATGTAGGTAAGAGCACATACAATAAATGTGTTCCTTCCTAAAATACAGGCGCGTGTATCAAACTTAATCCGCCTGTAGTATATATCGTACTTAGTAATAAAAGAACCCAGAGAATAGACAGTAGCCTACCTATATACTAAGATACCAACAATGCGTTTCACTAGGTACTGGACAAAGTTCTCAGAAAAATATATTAAAAATGTTGTAGGAAAATTAATAATCTACCTATACTATTACGAACTAACGCCAGATAGCGCAACATTTTCTTGACACTACAACGAAAGCGCAGACGAGACGCGACGCGACGATAGGTACTACGTGGTACACTACGAGCCTACGACGCGACGTTGTAGCGTGCGTAGTAATTTGGTGTCAACGCGGCTACGACGGACGACACGCAGCGACGACGACGTAGCCACTTTCTCATTCTTTCACTCTCTAGTGACTCTCTATCTATTAGACTACAGGCCCGTGTTAAAAAAATGATGGGTCATTTGAACCACCAGATGACCTATGTAGAACGATATAAGAGCATAAAATAATAAGATTCAGCATTATGCCGTCACTTGTAAGCTGTCCAACTGAGTGCAGGTGAGAATTCAAAATTACAGGTAGAGTGAGTACTTTTTGGTCATATATTTTTGTACGGCATTCTTACCATCGATAGATCCATGAAAAATAATAAGAAAACGCGTAGTGCCGTAAAAAAATGGTGCGCCAAAAAGTCGGATTTTTTTTTTGATTTTCCGACAATTTCCAGGGTGAATTTGGTCATTTGATTTTGTACGGCATCAATTTCAATACTGCTTCTAATCCATTATTCCGCAACGCCGTACAAAAATCATGCGACAAGGGGAAAAAACCGAGGGTTGCAACCCCCTCTCTTTCCGTGGTCCAGGGGGTGATTTGAAAAAGTACGGCTTTGGTTTCAAAACATTATCTAGCACTTAAAAGTACTATTAATAGTAATGCCGTCAAAAAATGATTGTTCATTTGAATGTATATCAATAATTATCTTAATTTCATCGTATTCTTGATTTATAAAGCTGTAAAATCATTTGATCCTGTACGGGAACTTTTTTTTTAACATGATATTGTAAAATACAATTGTTATATAGTATTGCCGTTCAAAAGAAACTGTTCTGAAAAAAATTATAGAGAAATACAAAAACTGAAATTTTGCAAATTATTGCAGAAATTTAAATACCATAGATTAATGAAATATAGCAGTTTTCTACATTGTATCCCATGTTTTAAATAGTATTAACATAAATAAATTAGGAAAAAATGATGCCGTACATTTTAATGCAGACCATATCTTTTAGGCTGATGAAAATGACGCTACCATTTTAAGGGTACTTTATGGCCATCTGATACAGTACGGCATTAACATATTTTTGAAGAGAACAATTGATAATATGATAAAATCACTATGACGTCTAACTGAAGTGAAACGGTGTGTATATTATATCCAAAAATTGAAACTGTCAATCACAGTATCAACAGTTTTGTATACTTTTTGGTTTACTATATACTTCGAACATTATTGATACATATATATATATATATAATTGATTTGTTTCATTGTAATGATGTGAATAAATAAAACAATCATTTTTTGGAAAAATTTAATATATTTAATGATGATGATAATAAAAAATATGGTTTTTCTTTAAATTATTCAGTATCGGAATCAGCCGCTGAGTTGTTATCAGAATCAACGTCTTCATCGTCATCCGAATTATCTTCTCTATCATTTTCTGAAACATACATAAAATATGTTTTTGTCAAAATCAAAGTCTTACGTACAGATTAAAGATGTTAAGATTTATTTATTTACCTATGACGTCATCATCTTCTTCGCCTGATTCCTCATCCGGTGCCGTTATGTCACAGACTTTTTGGGGGCATTCCTCGCCGTGGAACCAGTCGAAATCGTACCGACCGTCATTGAGAATCCATCCATATCTTATTGTTAACAAGGTCGACGGTATTTGTTTGTAGGCATTACACCAAATCTGTGCTATGTAGGTACTTCTCTTCATATGTTGTTTTAACTCCCGGTAACAAGGGGGAAACGACGTTGCTTCCAATTCATAGTTGTCTTTTTGAAAGCTTCATTACTGCTTTTCGGCGTATAAATCCTATCGAATATGATACACCTTGCTTCGTTGACTGTTTTTCTTGCTTTTACATTGTATAAAACGCATACATATTCTTGCAGAACATTGAAAGTTTGTTCCATGAGTAGTGGATCAGCAACAAACGTACTATGCCCCATTTTAATAAATGCGTCTTGGAATTTCCCTGATTTCTCCAATACTTTGAACGGTCTGTTTTTACCCTTCCTATAAAATGCGGGATTGAAGTCGCATCCGGTAAAAGCATGGACGACATACGACATACGATATTAACAATGAACAGTTTAAGTTGCCTCAACCGAAAATGTGCGAGTACTTCTCAATAATATGTTGTATTTTGGAATTATCAGTGACAACATGTCTATATTTTGGTATAAATCGATAGTATACAAACCCATATTTAACATAGTTTCTAACTAGAAACCTAGAATCACGAAAAGACTATGAAAATTAGTACAAATAAACTCTCTAAATGCCGTATAAAAAATATCGTGATGAATTTCACCTTACTTTTCGTTACATGGATTTTTTCTTTTTGATTTTTTCTTTTTCATTTTTTTTCCCCTTTGAACCAACGAAAATGTACGGCATATGAAAAAATATTATCTATGCATAAAATACTTTCGAAATAAATTAATTTGATGTTGTGTCAAATCACCCCCTGGACCACGGAAAGAGAGGGGGTTGCAACCCTCGGTTTTTTCCCCTTGTCGCATGATTTTTGTACGGCGTTGCGGAATAATGGATTAGAAGCAGTATTGAAATAGTATGAAACTGATGCCGTACAAAATCAAATGACCAAATTCACCCTGGAAATTGTCGGAAAATCAAAAAAAAAATCCGACTTTTTGGCGCACCATTTTTTTACGGCACTACGCGTTTTCTTATTATTTTTCATGGATCTATCGATGGTAAGAATGCCGTACAAAAATATATGACCAAAATGTACTCACTCTACCTGTACTTTTGAATTCTCACCTGCACTCAGTTGGACAGCTTACAAGTGACGGCATAATGCTGAATCTTATTATTTTATGCTCCTATATCGTTCTACATAGGTCATCTGGTGGTTCAAATGACCCATCATTTTTTTAACACGGGCCTGTAGTCTATATCCTAATTGGTTGGTAACCCATTACAAGGGGAATTAATGACAAATGAGCCCCGAATAGAGTAATAATTAGAATAACTTTTTTTTTCTCTAAATTAATTTATTACTCACACACAAATATAAAGTATATATTCTGCTTTGATATTCTGATTGTTTTGTATTTTTCATAACTCCTGTACTAGTGTAGTGCTATAAAATGTTCTAAGTAATTCTTTCAAAATACATATTTGTTGTTTACGGTTATTTATGTACCTATACGTCGTACGACGTAATGCTGAAATAGATGTGTGAAAAGCGGAACCGGAAGTTTGGTGTTCGTTCTGAAACTGTACATTTTATTTAATCAGTTTTTTATTCTCAAAAAAAAAACGTGTTGGTTTGGATTGTGTGGATCTGAAACGTAAAAAAACTAAATAATTCTTTGTTCGTACCTATATAGTTCTAGGCTAAAGAATTGTTGTAAGAATGCCAATAAAATTAAGAACGGTATCGCCATTAATGAGTTTCTGAACACACAAACGTCAAACTTGGTTCGGCACATATTTCACTGGGGCGCGTTCAGTGGCTTCGTACGAGTGCACTCGAGCGCGCTCTGGTGCGCGCTCTAACCGTTCCGTGGCTCGGTGAAATTTTACCCTGACAGCTGTCAGAGCGTAGTTTCACCCGTTCCGTGGCTCAGAGCGAAACAACCAAACAACCGTCTAATGAGATGGTTAATTTTTACTCTGACAGCTATTTGACGTTTAAAGCTTGCAATTTATGTCAAAGTCAAAAGACTCAAAAAGCCCGCCATTTTGTTTCGTAGTTACTTTCGAATAATTTTGTTAAATTTGTATATCACAGACGTCTAATACGTCTGTAATGTATATAAAAGTAGAAAACAATTGAGACAGGAGAAGAATTTTCTCTCGTCAAATATTTGAGGTTATAAAAACAACTCGATCGTTCAGTGGCTCGGTTGCAACTCAAACGGGTTAAATTTTACCCAAACAACTACGCTCGAAGCCACAGAACGCACTCCTGGCGACAAAGACAAAAGACGAAAGAGACGCAATTATGCGTTAGAATGAGATACAAATACACCGCGCTCACTCTTGCGCATAACTGCGTCCCTTTCGTCTTTTGTCGTCGTGTGTGCCTGCCGATGGATTGTTGCTTGGAGGGGCAGACTTTATATTTTCAAATATTTTGTTTAGTGCGCCAAACACTGCGCTGGTTTGAGTCTTACGATGTTATTCTATGTTACATAGTTAAAGAAAAACATATTTAATCATGTCGAATGTTAAGTCGAGGCTCCCTGTGAAAACTCCAGTGAAAACCCCAGTCAAACCAGCAGTGAAGCCCGCTGTGAAAAATGTGAAGTCCAAAATTAATGTCTCTAAACCTCTGTTTCATCTTCAAGACAAGAAGGCAGACGACCAGGTCCTGACCAATGGATTGATAAAGTCCGCCAAAAGGACGGGGCAGCTCAGCTTGTGCAACCGTGGCCTTGGATCAGGTACTATTCAAACAAATTGCTACAATATATTGAAATGTAAATAAACATGCTTGAAGGTTATATCAATTATCTTGCGTCAGTCAAGGCTACAGTGATGTTATGTAGTAGCTATGATATGTTTTTTATAGAATGACAATTCAAGAACTATATAAATGTTTATTTTATTACTGCCAAGCCTGTTATGTTGGTTTTGCATGAATGAAGAAATGAATTACATCACCTCTAAAGTGCCTTTAGTTGTTTTATAACACTATAAGGTCCCTGTATACATGTTGTTTTATGATTGAAATCATCCTGTAGGCTGTAGGTATACATTTGATTAAAAACAAACAAACTTATGGACAGAGTTTTTGTTGATGTCTTTGATAACTTTTTATTTACTTATTAGAATATCTAAAAAAACAAAGAATGAAGAATAAGTCAAAGTAGTTTATTTTATCATTAAATTTTAATAATATTTTTTTTCTGCCTTAGAATCAGTCATGACATGAAACTACAGTATTAGTAGGTAAGCATTTAGTTACTAATGTTCTATATTTGAAACATATTCCTTTTCCTGACAGTACCAGAAAATGTGTGGAAGCTGGATGAGCTGGTATTGGAAGAGACGAGAGAGGTGGACTTCAATAGAACAGGTTCTGATAACTGGTGGAGCACAGAACCTCTCAAGACCCTCGACCTCAGTTCCAACTCCATCAGTTACATATCACCCAACATATGCCTGCTGCAACATCTCGTCACACTTAAGGTGATACAATTTAGTTTTTTTATTATTTTGTTTTATGCATTCTATCTAACTTGATAAATTAATGATTTAAAAATTAAAGTGAATAATGAAAATCACTAAGCTTGGGCAGTTGGGCAGGACCCACTTCTTTTTGGCTATTTTAGCTTCAATTTATAAATAGTAAATATATGCTAACAAACTGTTAAAAAGTAAAAACTATAGATAAATAAAATTATTACTGCTTGCTGTAACTTCAGGTTACAATTTACCATTCGAGGGTGAATAATATTATAATATTTTTTCACAGTTTGTTTTTGCTTAGCCAGCATTTATCCTACATCTTTTATTTAGACACAACAAGGCAATTTCTCAATTGTACATACATGTGGTACTGATATTCCCCCTCTTTGTCAATAACTTGAGCAGGGAAGGAACCAACAGTCCAAGCCACTATTTATGAGCTGTTGTGGCATAAAAAGTTATTGATTTAATGAATTAGTATTAGTACTATTTTCTAGTTTAAATCAAATAATATCTAAAGCGCGACCAAAGAAATAAGAAGCTTCGCCATATTGCGGAATTTCAATGGAACTAATTTCATAAGGGAAATTGTTGCCATAGTTGTAAAAATATACACGTAGCGCCCCCAGAGCAGGCTTCTTATTTCTATGGTCAGGCTTAACTTGCTTAGAACAATAAAATTCTTATAAATAAAGTGCTAAGTTAACTTGTTTAGAATGCAGGTAACATTTGTCAGCATAAAATGTTTTCCTAACATGCAAACTAGGAAAAAAGTGTAGTAGTTAGTAATTAATAACTTTCACATAACTGTAACATGCTAACCCACACACACATACTCGTAGATTACAAACAGTACTTCCTTGATAGATAATTGATGTATTAGATAGTATGTAGTTATTCAGGGTTATTTAAATTATGTTCCATGCAAAAAAAAATAATCTTAAAACACAACATTTATTTACAGATGTAGTGCAAACAAATAAAATATATGTATGGATGGATGTTTGTTACTCTTCTATGCAAACACTACTAAATGGATTTTGATGGAATAAAATTGAACAGTAATATAGTTTATACATCAGAATAACACAGGCTACCTTTTACCGCGGAAAAATCCCACATTCCCAGGGGAAAAACTGTTAGCGACATGACAATAAACAAACTTGTATATTCTTATTTCCAGCTACATGACAATGCCCTCACTGAGCTACCTCCAGAGTTTGGCGAAGTGAAGAACCTATCGAGCCTGAGTCTAGACCACAACAAGCTGACGAGCCTGCCCATACAATTCTTCAAGCTGGCAGAGATGAGGTGGCTCAGCATATCCAATAACCTTCTGAACAAGATACAACCGGATATCGGAGATTTAGTCATGCTGAAGTTTTTGGTATGGATTTTAAGTTGCTTTTATATTTGGTAGGGCCAAGATAAAGGCGGCGCCCCCAGACCAGGTTTTTTATTTTTTTAGTCAGGCTATAACTTAAGCAATGTTCATGAGTGGTAAGTAGGGTAGGGTCCCGTGGGTTCGGGGTTGGAATCCCGGTGCGGACTCATCGAACGAATATCACTTTGTGAGACTTTCCTCAGTTTGGTTAGGACAGTGCAGGCTGAATCACCTGATTGTCCAAAAAGAGATTCCGTGCTTCAGAAGGCACGTAAAGCCGTTACGGATGTAGTCGTTATATGAGCCATGTCGGAAGCCTAAGGCGGTTACATAATTCCGACACCAAGGTATCTAAAGAGAAATATCATTATTTATATGCCACAGCGTTAGAAGATAGGTCTGCCGTGGAACAAGTATTGTATAAATTACAATATCATTAAAAAAAATACATTTACAATCCGCTATCTCGTCTAATCTACCGCTACCTTGCTTGCGCAGTGACACAAGGGTTTGTAGGGTACTCTAATTTTTTTTTAAATCGACTTATGTTTTTGTCGAAAAGGTACGACCAATCAAGCTTCGCCGGACTTGACATCTAATCTAATGTTTATGAGATAGGTTAACCTCGAAACCCACTCGATAAGCAAGCAGTGTGGTAAGGCATGTATTTCACTGGCGACAGCGTCAAAAAACGAAAGGGACGCAGTTATGCGCAAGAGTCTTTCGTCTTTTGTCTTCGTCGCCAGTGAAATAGGTGCCTAAGTCAGGCCTCCGTCACTCCATGTACTTGCGCGCTATAACTACCTACCGTCCGGCCGAGCGGTCTCGGGCCGACTGCGGACCAATTCCCCATTCCCTAAACGTGTTAGTAGAGTGGCGCAATACGCGAGAGAGAGAGATGCAGCAACTACTTCTTTTCGCCTAGCGCCGTGCGAACTGAATTGCACTTTATTATAACGGAGCTAGGGTTGCAATTTATATCGTCAGTGGCTAAAGCGCCAATTTGACCAAAATGCATAGTTCATAGTTCATACATAGTTCGACTGCATTTTTTTTTCTGCGTCGATCTGTCTAGGTTTCAGGGCGATCTGAGCACTTTTTTGGCGCTTTAGCAGTCCATGTTTTTAAGGAATTCACTTAAATCATCGCCGGCAAAATGACTAAAGCGGCGTTTTATCGGCCTTTTTTAGCAAAAGTCGCTTAAAAATTTGTTCTTTTAAGCTTTTCTTTGGTATTATGTCGCCTAGTGCAGCTTCTGTACTACTGGGACTACTATTTGGTATTCTGTGCCTAAGTGTAGTGTTGGTTCCAGGACCTGTCCCACAACAAGATAGCGGCGCTGCCCCCCGGAATGGGCTACCTGGTGCGGCTGGTGGAACTAAACCTGTCATTCAACGAGCTCACGCTACTGCCGCCCGACATCGTCAACCTCAGAGGTATGTAACCTATATAAATCGCAAGGCAGAAAAATAGAAAAATACGTGCCAGGTGCACGTGCTAATCTTGCACCGTAAATTGAGTGAATTGTATGTGGGAGTCTGTTGTATTTCCTAATGTTTATAGTCCTAAAGTCGATTATCCGAACATAAGTTTCCTAATATTCGATTGTCCTAATGTTCGATCATCCTAAATATTGATTATCCTACAGTAATACATGTCCTAATATTCTTTAGTCCTAATATTAATCTCACTATAGTTTGAAAGTCCTAATTTTGATCCACCTCTTTTATAATTTTCTTAAAAATCCTCGATAGGTTGAATAGTAATAGAAAGAATAACAGAGACAGAATAAATTTGTTTTTTTTAAACATAATTAACCTTTACAAAAGTAAACATGCAAAATAAAAATAAAAATATTTTATTCGTAAGCAATAATTTTATTTATTAGGTAGGTTATTACAATAATTTTAAATTCGCGGCAATACCTGTTAAAAATTCGGTTTATAAAGTGGTGCCGAGGTGCGACTCCCTCTCACGTAATTTATGCTAAACCATTCAGCAATTTCATTGGCTTCAGTTGATATAGTTCCACGCTATTCATCAAAATAGTTGAATATATCATCAGATGATACATATGAAAGGGCAAACAAGCATTTCATTTCTGTAGCAAAGACAATACTATTCCATATAACGTTTGGTATCTTTTTTTCTGAATTTGACGGTTTATTTGTCCCAATTTTATTTAGGACTATAATTTTTAGGAATATAAACGATTATAACTATGGACATTAGGGCTTACCACCATTAGGATGAAAAAAAATAGGGCAATGAACAGTAGGATTTAAAAAATTAGGACTAGGATCATTAGGACATTCGATACTTAGGACTAAAATGCTAAGGAAAATAAAAAGTAGGATAACAAATTTTAGGAAATACAATAGAGAACCGTTGTATGTAGGTATTTGTACATTTTTAAGGAAGTACGAATCGTACCGTACAGTAGTACGATAGTTCCCTGATCCCTGACATTCGAATTATATTAGAACCTGAGAGTTAAGGTTATTTTTATATGCCAATATACATAGATATTATAAAGACATGCTCAGCTCAAGCAGTGTTTTAGTTAACTTGCAGGGAGCTCAAAATGAAACTACTTTTAGCAAAGTTGAGTTAAATATAGGGAAAATTATTCAAAAACTAATTCAATTTCTTGAAAAATATCTCACAATACGTCACGTGACAAACTTCAAAACGGTATTATTATTTCTCGTTGACTTTAGTTTAACCGATTGACTTTGTGTTCTGAGAATGCTTATGTCTTCGAGCATGATTAAATTGAGGGACTATTTATTCAACATTTGCAGAGTTAAAGAAGCTGAATATAAGCAACAATAAACTGGTGCAGCTGCCAAAGATGAGCGAGCTGCGCAAGATGGAGGTTCTGGAGGCGAACCACAACGACATACAGGCGCTGCCCGACTTCTACGGCTGCAGCGCGCTCCGGGAGATCTACATCGCCATGAACCACATCACGGTGAGATCTACATCGCCATGAACCACATCACGGTGAGATCTACATCGACATGAACCACATCACGGTGAGATCTACATCGCCATAAACCACATCACGGTGAGCCCACAGCGACATACAGGCTGCAGCGCGCTCCGGGAGATCTACATCGCCATGAACCACATCACGGTGAGATCTACATCGCCATGAACCACATCGCGGTGAGATCTACATCGCCATGAACCACATCACGGTGAGATCTACATCGCCATGAACCACATCACGGTGCGATCTACATCGCCATGAACCACATCACGGTGAGATCTACATCGCCATAAACCACATCACGGTGAGCCCACAGCGACATACAGGCTGCAGCGCGCTCCGGGAGATCTACATCGCCATGAACCACATCACGGTGAGATCTACATCGCCATGAACCACATCACGGTGAGATCCACATCGCCATGAACCACATCACGGTGAGATCTACATCGCCATGAACCACATCACGGTGAGATCTACATCGCCATGAACCACATCACGGTGAGATCTACATCGCCATGAACCACATCACGGTAAGATCTACATCGCCATGAACCACATCACGGTGAGCCCACAGCCCACAGCGACATACAGGTGGAATCACCTGATTCTTGATTCTGCTTCTTGTAACTTTACTACGGTGTAGTTGTTACACTGTAGCACAGAAGAAAATAATAGTACTAACCCGTACAGAAAGGACACTCACCCCCCCCGCGCCAAAATGAGTTTCCACCCGATATAGCGCCCCACGCCCCGCACCCCGCAGGACTGTAGCAAAGTTACACCCTATATACTGTGTGGTTTTAATGTATACAAAACGCGAATGCATAAAATAAAGGGAACTATTTGTTTAGGAAATGACGGAAGAGTTCTGCGAGCAGATGCAGCACCTGAGCGTGCTGAACATCCGCGACAACCAGCTGCAGAAGCTGCCCGAGAACGTCGTGCTGCTCAAGAACCTGCGGAGGCTCGACCTCACCAACAACAGCCTCGAGAAGTGAGTCATATCACATCACAGTATAACCACAGTAGACTCAGAACAGTAAGTTATCTCCATACCAACTGGCCGCATCGGCTTGAATGTGAGCGCGCCGTGTAGACACGCGTTGTCACGCACACGCTTGCATTTAGCCCACATAGTACGGCTTGCTAGCTAAAAAATATAACGATATCGGTCCCATCTGGCAGAAAGTACGAAACTTGGCATGAATGTAGCTGTCATATATGTGCTTCAATATCGATATGGAAACACTTCGAAAAATTATTGTTTCCCCCCTTTCCCCCCCCCCTTTTATCTCCCTCATTCTGGTTTTTTGAATTTTATACTAAAACAGTACGTCTGAGGAGTTTACTTTTCAGAGATCAAATCATCGTCGATAAATTGCCTACAAAACGATACTACATTTTATAGTGCTAAGATTAATATATTTCTATATACAGCCATCAACGTTTTATGAAATTTTAAAAACAGGCACACTTTTTTCTTCCTTACTTAATTTATAGGAAAACGACAAGAGTGGTGATAAAATGGACTAA
The DNA here is from genome assembly GCA_948473455.1 of Teleiodes luculella. Taxonomy (NCBI): domain Eukaryota; kingdom Metazoa; phylum Arthropoda; class Insecta; order Lepidoptera; family Gelechiidae; genus Teleiodes; species Teleiodes luculella. Next base: position 10,956,316 of record OX419587.1, read on the forward strand.
AGAAGTCAACTACCTTATACATTAAGCTAAAAAATGACATTTACTTCATAGTCGTAAAGGCATTACTTCTAGAGTTACAGCTCACCGCGTCTGACTCAAGTACTCTTTTTTTTACCTTTTTAGAATACATCTTTCTGTTAACTTTGTTTAGCGTAGATTAGATTCAGATTTTCCAATTAGAAATAAAACAGTCCATGTACTAATCCAGGCCAAAGTCTATTTACATGTAAAACTAGCTTTCTGCCCGCGGCTACGCTTGCGTTGTGTTTCGACATTTCCGTATTAATTTTTAACTATCCCACTTTTTTCCGTGATTTTAAAGTATCCAACATGTTGACCGAGTATATAAGGCACCACCACGCAAAATTTCATTTCAATCGGTCTAACAGTTTCGGAGATAAGCCCGTAGAATGTACTGCGCCGTATGAGTTACTAAAGTTTTTTAACTATCCCACGGGAACTTTTTAATTTTCTGGGATTAAAAGTATCTAAGATGTTGACCAGGATATAAGGTACCACTATACAAAATTTCATTGAAATCGGTCGAATAGTTTCGGAGATTAGCCCGTACAAACAGACAAACAGAGAAACAAAAATATTAAAAAAAAATCTGGGTATGTACTATATCGCTTCTTACATCCCCTTGAATAGGTTTATAGCATTTTTTTTCTATGTACAGATTTTATAGATTTTTTTTTGTTTTTCTTTGCACGGGCTAATCTCCGTAACTATTCGACCGATTTGAATGAAATTTTGTATAGTGGTACCTTATATCCCCGGTCAACATCTTAGATACTTTTAATCCCAGAAAATTAAAAAGTTCCCGTGGGATAGTTAAAAAACTTTAATAACTCATACGGCGCAGTACATTCTACGGGCTTATCTCCGAAACTGTTAGACCTATTGAAATGAAATTTTGCATGGTGGTACCTTATATACTCGGTCAACATGTTGGATACTTTAAAATCACGGAAAAAAGTGGGATAGTTAAAAATTAATACGGAAATGTCGAAACACAACGCAAGCGTAGCCGCGGGCAGACAGCTAGTTTTACATGTAAATAGACTGTGGCCTGGATTAGTACATGGACTGTTTTATTTCTAATTGGAAAATCTGAATCTAATCTACGCTAAACAAAGTTAACAGAAAGATGTATTCTAAAAAGGTAAAAAAAAGAGTACTTGAGTCAAACGCGGCGAGCTGTAACTCTAGAAGTAATGCCTTTACGACTATGAAATAAATGTCATTTTTTAGCTTAATGTATAAGGTAGTTGACTTCTTTAGTCCATTTTATCACTACTCTTGTCGTTTTCCTATAAATGAAGTAAGGAAGAAAAAAGTGTGCCTGTTTTTAAAATTTCATAATACGTTGATGGCTGTATATAGAAATATATTAATCTTAGCACTATAAAATGTAGTATCATTTTGTAGGTAATTTATCGACAACTATTTGGTTCTTGAAAAGTAAACTTATCAGTCCTACCGTTTTTGTAGAAAATGAAAAAAACCAAAATGAGGGAGGTAAAATGAGGGAAAAAGGGGGGGGGGTAATCATTTCTCAGCGTGTTTCCATATCGACATTGAAGCACATTATATAAAAGCTACATGTATGCTAAGTTTCATGCTTTCTGCCAGATGGGACCGTAATTCAGGTTAACAAGCCGTACTAATACTGCCGCCCTATTATTTTATGCCAGTGTGTGCGTGACAGCGCGTGCCTACACGGCGCGCGGCGCGGTCGCACACATTCAAACCGACAGCGGCACGTTTCTATGAAGATAACTTACTGGTTTTACTGTGGTACACACTAAATAAAAAAATTAATAACCCCCGACACAAAACCGTTACTTGATCCTTTCAACAACTAGAAAAAAGCTGATAGTCTTCAAATGGCTGAAGATATTTTCTTGGATCATAGCTAAGAACACTCTCTATTGTTACACCTTGCAAACAAAAAAAACTAGATCAAAATCGGCGCATCCGTTTAGGAGCTGCGATGCCACAGACAGACAGACACACACGTCAAACTTATAACACCCCTCTTTTTCGTCGGGGGTTAAAAATCAGTAAGTTATCTTCATACAAACGTGCCGCTGTCGGTTTGAATGTGTGCGTCCGAGCCGCGCGCCGCCGTGTATGCACGCGCTGTCACGCACACACTGTCATAATATAAGGGGGCGGCAGTATGGGCTAAATGCAAGCGTGTGCGTGACGGCGCGTGCCTACACGGCGCGGACACATTCAAACCGATGCGGCAGTTGGTTTGGAGATAACTTACTGTTCTGAGTCTACTGTGGTCATAAAGCATGTTCCCAATAACCTCATTTATTTAAAGCGCCGCCGCGCCGGTAGCAAAGTGCCCGAGACCTTTGACTTGCATTCCGAAATTCGCGGGTTCCTCGATATGTACCAATGTGTTTTCGATTTTCCGTACTTTTACTCGACGCTCTTACTGTGAAGATTTGGCTTTTTTTTGGATTAGTATATTTTAGTATTTTTTCCTGAATTATAAAGAGTATTTTTTCCATTGACTTAAATCCATAAATGTACATTTTGCAGAAGGCACAATAATGCTTTTTATTTAATAATCTGAAATAGTTTTCCAAAGTGTTGATGTTTTATTGTGTGTATTATATTTCTTGTAGCCGAAGATTGCGATTTATCAAAGCTGACTACGAAGTCGATTCCCTTCCATTCTTCCGCAAACGAAAATAAAATACAATCAAATGATTATGCAGAAGAAGATGTGATTGGAGCAATTTGAACAAGATCAAATTTATTTATAAATAAAATTATGAGTTTAATGTGTTATAATTTAACAATTACAATAAATTATTATTTCAAAATTGTAGTTTCTTGTCGTTATGCCTTTGCCCCTAAATAATTGAACTACATATTTTACTGTAAAAGAAAATACAGTGGGAAAACCTGGGTACATTATTACCCTATTAAAAAAAACGGACTGTTTGTACGGAGTTGTCAAATGTTTTTCTTAGACGGGAGAGTCGACACATTTTTTTCGTTTTCGAGAATGCATATAACCGTTGATTGCGCATGTTATTTCTTGCTTAACTTTTTTTATTTGACCCTTTGTTTGTGTCGCAAAATCGATGTACCTAGCTAGCGGGAGAGCGAAGGGCACTACCCAAAAGTAGTCATAAATAAAAAAATATACCAAACAAAGCGTGTAGGGCGGCTCAAAGCCACTTCGGACCTAAGTTTGGAGCGTTAATAGGAACCATCCTATTTATTGGGCCGCCACGTGCAGGTATACAATTAAATATAATGATGTTTCCTCCAGGCTACCGCAAAACTTAGGGCTACTGACGCAGCTACAAAGCATCAGTATGGACGGGAACAAACTGACGTGGGTGCGGTCTGACGTCCTACGGGGCGGCGCCGACCGAGTCATGCGCTTCCTGAGGGAACGCATCACCGAGCGGAGCCTCGACGACGCGCATTATACTGAGGATGAGTGGCCCGACCTGTGAGTACTGCCACTGTTGTAACGGTACGTTATAATGCGCCGACCATGCGCTCTCTGAGGGAACGCATCACCGAGCGGAGCCTCGACGACGCGCATTATACTGAGGATGAGTGGCCCGACCTGTGAGTACTGCCACTGTTGTAACGGTACGCTATAATGCGCCGACCATGCGCTCTCTGAGGGAACGCATCACCGAGCGGAGCCTCGACGACGCGCATTATACTGAGGATGAGTGGCCCGACCTGTGAGTACTGCCACTGTTGTAACGGTACGTTATAATGCGCCGACCATGCGCTCTCTGAGGGAACGCATCACCGAGCGGAGCCTCGACGACGCGCATTATACTGAGGATGAGTGGCCCGACCTGTGAGTACTGCCACTGTTGTAACGGTACGTTATAATGCGCCGACCATGCGCTCTCTGAGGGAACGCATCACCGAGCGGAGCCTCGACGACGCGCATTATACTGAGGATGAGTGGCCCGACCTGTGAGTACTGCCACTGTTGTAACGGTACGTTATAATGCGCCGACCATGCGCTCTCTGAGGGAACGCATCACCGAGCGGAGCCTCGACGACGCGCATTATACTGAGGATGAGTGGCCCGACCTGTGAGTACTGCCACTGTTGTAACGGTACGTTATAATGCGCCGACCATGCGCTCTCTGAGGGAACGCATCACCGAGCGGAGCCTCGACGACGCGCATTATACTGAGGATGAGTGGCCCGACCTGTGAGTACTGCCACTGTTGTAACGGTACGTTATAATGCGCCGACCATGCGCTCTCTGAGGGAACGCATCACCGAGCGGAGCCTCGACGACGCGCATTATACTGAGGATGAGTGGCCCGACCTGTGAGTACTGCCACTGTTGTAACGGTACGTTATAATGCGCCGACCATGCGCTCTCTGAGGGAACGCATCACCGAGCGGAGCCTCGACGACGCGCATTATACTGAGGATGAGTGGCCCGACCTGTGAGTACTGCCACTGTTGTAACGGTACGTTATAATGCGCCGACCATGCGCTCTCTGAGGGAACGCATCACCGAGCGGAGCCTCGACGACGCGCATTATACTGAGGATGAGTGGCCCGATCTGTGAGTACTGCCACTGTTGTAACGGTACGTTATAATGCGCCGACCATGCGCTCTCTGAGGGAACGCATCACCGAGCGGAGCCTCGACGACGCGCATTATACTGAGGATGAGTGGCCCGACCTGTGAGTACTGCCACTGTTGTAACGGTACGTTATAATGCGCCGACCATGCGCTCTCTGAGGGAACGCATCACCGAGCGGAGCCTCGACGACGCGCATTATACTGAGGATGAGTGGCCCGACCTGTGAGTACTGCCACTGTTGTAACGGTACGTTATAATGCGCCGACCATGCGCTCTCTGAGGGAACGCATCACCGAGCGGAGCCTCGACGACGCGCATTATACTGAGGATGAGTGGCCCGACCTGTGAGTACTGCCACTGTTGTAACGGTACGTTATAATGCGCCGACCATGCGCTCTCTGAGGGAACGCATCACCGAGCGGAGCCTCGACGACGCGCATTATACTGAGGATGAGTGGCCCGACCTGTGAGTACTGCCACTGTTGTAACGGTACGCTATAATGCGCCGACCATGCGCTCTCTGAGGGAACGCATCACCGAGCGGAGCCTCGACGACGCGCATTATACTGAGGATGAGTGGCCCGACCTGTGAGTACTGCCACTGTTGTAACGGTACGTTATAATGCGCCGACCATGCGCTCTCTGAGGGAACGCATCACCGAGCGGAGCCTCGACGACGCGCATTATACTGAGGATGAGTGGCCCGACCTGTGAGTACTGCCACTGCTGTAACGGTACCACAGAATACCAAATAGTAAATATTAGTCCTTACAGAAGCTGCACTAGGCGACATAATTCATATAAATTGCAACCCTAGCTCCGTTATAATAAAGTGCAATGCAGATCGCACGGCGCTAGGCGAAATGACGAAGTTGCTGCATCTCTCTCTCTCGCGTATTGCGCCACTCTACTAACACGTTTAGGGAATGGGGAATTGGGTCCGCACGCGGCCCGAGACCGCTCGGCCGGGCGGTAGGTAGTTATAGCGCGCAAGTACATGGAGTGACGGAGGCCTGACGGTACGTTATAATGCGACGACCATGCGCTCTCTGAGGGAACGCATCACCGAGCGGACGACGACGAGGTTATAATGCATATATATTTTTTGAATGTTGAATTGAATGTCGTGTGTGTTAAGGTACACGCTGAAGAAGAGCCAGGCGCTGATGCTGATGAGTAAGGACATCAGCGAGGTGCCTGCGCACCTGTTCCGCGCCGCCGCAGACGCTGAGGTGCATATCGTCGACATCTCCAAGAACAAACTCACCGCCGTGCCGCCCGGGTGAGACCACCGCATACCATTGCTTACCGTTCCCACCGAAGGGCTTAATCCTACCCTGAAAACAGGGTGGAACCAGGGTCACAGAAGAAAATAATACTACTAACCCGTACAGAAAGGACACTCCCCCCCCCCCCTGCCACGCGCTAAAATGAGTTCCCCGCCCGCCGGAGGTGTTCGGGGGTGTTTTACATAGCGCGTCAGTGTTTGACTTGTAGTTGATATTCAGTTGTTATTCAAAAAGAAGTAGGTTGTCAAAACGCGTTTGCTGGAATGGAGTGACCGATCAGTGCCATCATCATCCCTGATATAAGTGTGAATCAGGGTGAGAATATTTGTATACATACATGCAGTTACGCCTCTTTCCTATAAGGGTAGGCAGACAGACACACTTCTTTCGCTTCATTCACATTCACTAATCTCCTCATCGGTTTGACCCGACCTTCTGTCAGAACGTCCCCGATATGATTTTGGAAAATTCGTCATGGTCTTCACCTTTCAGCATAATGAGCTTTTAAAAAAATGCATTCTTTTCAGGATTCTAGATGTTCGCAACACGCTCTCCCAACTGGTCCTTTCATCCAACTGCATCCAGGAAGTGGCTCCGGAAGTGGGAAGCTTAACGGGACTACAATTCCTGGATCTGAGCAAAAACTCCATCGCAGATCTACCAGATGAGTTGGGGCAGTTGAGCAGCCTCAGAGAACTGGTCATCTCTAATAACAAGTAAGTGTTTCATTATTTTCTTGTTTTTTTTAAGGTTGAACCGCATTGGAGCGATACTGCAGTGGAGTGGCGTGGCGCGGCATAACCTTCTCTTATTGGTTGGAAATCTTGTTATGAATTGGCTGATTCGTGAATTCTTAATCGCATTGGAGCGACATATCAGCGAAGCGGCGTGGATACATCCAGTCCTTTTCCTTAAAGCTACCTAAATGTTGTGATTCGTAAAATAGTTGAGAATATTAAGCCGTACCGCGCCGCAGTGTCGCTCTAGTGCGGTTCTTGCATTACACTTTATCACTTACACTTCTAGTTATAGAAATGGGGACGAAGTGGTACAAATTCCTCATACAAATCTTCATGGCAGCTGTCCGTGTTCACCTCACGTCATTGGTTGGGATGTAGCGTACCGACTTTCGTTTTGTTGAACCCATGGCTATTTCGGCTCGTTCTTCGTTAGCGGCGTTTACCCTTCCCTTACCAGTATGTCACTTTCACTATAGTGTTCCGCATCGTATCCCTATATTCTTTAGCATTTGCCAATAAATCCTAGCATATCGTCATCTCACTACTCAAAAAGCCGCTATCCCTTACTTTACCTTTACCCCTATGATTCCATTTCCCTTATATCTCCATCGCATACCCTCGTCTTCGGAATCCCAAAGAAATTCTCCCTATTTTAATTCGTCCTTTTCTCCCAAAAACCCCTCCATTTTCTACTCCGTCTCTCCCATCATTTCCTCAATTATCCTTAACCCCGCACGTGTTGTATCCATCCATCCATCCCATACCCTCGTATCAAACCCCCAACAAATTATCCCTGTATTGCTTCGTCCACTTCACCCCAAAAACCCCTCCATTCCTTACCCCAAATCTCTCCTATCACCCTATACCCCGTCCATACCGTATCCTGCAGCCTCTGCGTGTTGAAGCCAGCGCTGGGCTCGCTCAGCTCGCTGCAGCGGCTGGACGCTGGCTATAACCACCTGGAGGACTTACCGGCTCAATTGGGACGCCTAGAGGATCTGAAGGAACTCGTCATCACTAGCAATAGGTAAGTGCATGCTGGCTTACGGATTCTCTAAAAGGATGCAAGATCACCCACTTTTGGAAATGGAAAACATTTCTATTACCTTAGACATACAACTTATTTGGCGACATAATACACACCAGTGTAAAGAAACGAGAAAAGAGTCTAAAAAACAACTTATTTTCCAGCTAAGCCACATCGCAATGTAAGGAAAGTCGTGTTGTATGGTAGCAAATTAATTTATTGCTTTTTCTTTTTTCGTTTAAGACATTTTATTCTATAGGTCCTCCACGTTCCTCAGAAGGGTTGGTAACGGCTATCTTTGATATCAATAGTAGACAGTAGTAGTTTTGCCCATTCCTTTTTAATAGCGTCGTAATCATAGACGCAAGATCCCTTAAACGTATAAAGCTCTGTAACAATAATTTTTAACAGGTTTTGTGGAAAATTACGAGCCTCCTGTGCAGTTGAAAATAGGACCAAGCGGCGCGATAAGAGTCCTATGTCTAGAAATACATTGTCGCAGGATGAACTGATTGATTCCTTATCCAGCCAGGGCGGCATTAGGTTCCACGAGTGACAAGACATAGTTTGTCGTGTCTCACTCCTCTCTTTCTACACTCTCATCCTATTGGAGAAAATCACAAAGAGCTGTACACTACCAAGGTTGGAGGCAAAGACAAGACAATTTTCTTAAGTAACCAACTTTATCTCCACAGGATGACAAAGATTCCCCGCTGCGTGTACGACCTGGAGCGTCTGGAAATCCTTCTGGCTGCGGATAACCAGTTGCAGGAGATTAACGTGTCTTCGGACGCACTCGCGCGGCTCACTAACCTCGCTGTACTGGATCTGAGGAACAACAACATCCGAACGGTACCGCCGGAGCTCGGCAACTTCAAACACCTCAGGTGAGTGACTACAGATTTATACCACAAATTACGTACAGCGCGCGGCGCTAGACAGATGGTCCACTCGGAACTAAGCGCCATAATCTTACGCACACATTGATCATTGCGTTTACAGGCTTGCTCGGACCATGCACGAACCACTCGCAGTCGTCGCTCTCGCGAGTATTAACAATGTATTGATTTTCGATGTGCTAAAAATATGGATAAGCGTTCTTATTACTGTTGTAGTGTATTTGAATGAAATTACACACCTAAAAATGACGATTACACGTTTTCAAGGAGTCAACCAAGTTTAGGTAGTTAATTACAAGAGAGTGGCCTAGTGACAATATAGTTATTGCCACCTTAGTTTTAACCTTATACCCTCAACATAAAGTCGAAAACGAATTTATTTATTTAAAGGCGAATGCATTTTATAAAGTTGTTTTGCCTAAAGGCCGATTTACATTATCTTAGTCTTTAGCGAAGTGCTTTAGAATAGTCCTTTAGTAGAAACGTGTAAACGTCACTTGCTTTATTACCACTTTAGTACGGTCATACGATTCTACGGTTGCCTTTCAAGTTGTACTAAAGTACTCTACTAAAGACTAAGAACGTGTAAATCGGCCTTTATAAAGAGTTAAAAGGGCTTTAATAAATATAAGAACTAAGTTCAAAATACCTCAAACATTAATGAAATCTTCCTTGCAGGTCCCTAGAACTGATGGGCAACTGTTTCCGTCAGCCGCGGCACGCCATATTGGAAAAGGGCACCGCTACCATACTGTCGTACTTGCGGGACAGAATCCCCAACAATGCCTCTTAGGCCACGAGCTACACTTAGTGATAAGGTCCAAATTGGCAAATGTGTATGTCCTTGAATCATGACCATTGCTCGAACCAATGGGATGTTTGCGCAAAAGAGCGAAAGATGACAAATTACTTATCCTATCTCTTTCTAGTTGTATTTTGCAAATGCACAAAATGTTTGTTTCTTTGCGTTTGCCAAGTTGCTTTCACGAATGTTTCTGATTGCCAGAAAGGGATAGGAATAGTTTAGTCAAATGTGATGTTTATAAAGTGTTGTTTTTGAATTTGAACGCACTAACGCTCAACTTCTAAAAATAAAATTGTGATTGTCACAGAAATAATAATTACTTACAGTATTTTTTTAAGTGAAGCAGATTTCAATCATATTATAACAATGCATCAGCTTTTTTATTGTGCAAGTGAAAGGCAGCAAAATGAAGTGTAAGTATTAATATTGTTATTTTATAATAAATGTCTAGTCACGACTCAAAACGTAATCGTGATATTAGATGTTACCTGCATAAAGGTATATTATTGTGAATTATTTATTAATTTTGGGGGATTGTTTGTTTTCCATTTTTTTTATTTACATTTTCTTAGTATTAATTAGTTTATACTTCATGATTGAGTGTTTGATTTGAAGCAAAGAATAAGTTTTATTAACTACCATACATTCATTTAAAAATAACTACATGGTGTTACAATGTAAGAAATGTGTAAAACAATCTCCAATGTTGCCATAAATACGTACAGCTTGTAAAACCAAATATTTTTATATCTGTGTACCTGATTTGCCATTGTGTTATATGAAATAAGTCAATGATGATTATTTGCATAATCTTCTGTAGGGAAAGAAGCATAATATTTACTCTATACAATAGTTAAAATTATTTCCTTGTTGTTTTTTATTTGCTTGTTATTGTTTTTTTGACGAAGTTATCGTTATGTTATATTCTTCAACAAATGTATTTAAATTAATCAAGGAGGTTGTGAATTATTCAAGTGGAATATACGTACAATCGATATGTGCAGCCAAGCCAAAATGCTCCTTACAAGCATTTTACATCTAAATTCTGACGCAAATATTTGCATTTTTCCGGACTAGGCCTCGCTTATTATGTTATACTTTATACATATACAAACAAAGATACTTTTTCCTAAAGGAGTGTAAGATCATAATACGATATTTGTGCATTAAATGAGCTATCTAGCCAGTAATAGGTATTGCCGCTTATAATATTCTTTTGCGAGCAATGCAATATAAAATTCTACGACATCTATGTAATTTATTTGTGATCTGCTCAATATAGACTGTAATAGTGTTTTTATATAATGTTGTTCGATGTAACTTCTCTATTGAGCAGATAAGTGACCTTATAAATAAAAAAAATGTTATATGACTAATGAATGTTTACTAAAATACTAAAAATGAGCAATATACCAAATTACATAAAAAAGTATCGTGCTTTGTACCTGAGAAAGCCATGCCTAAAAATATATTAGCAGAAACTTAAATTGTATTTTTGTGGTAGTCAACTGTTGTGATAGCAATTTCTTGTAATGCAATAAGTGCGATATGTTCTAGTTCTAGACATTCCAAAAATGCTATTTAGAGTTTCTAGTAAAACTATAGTGTAAAGTGTAATGTACCAAAATATCAATAAAATTGTAAAATGAAAATACAAAATAGCACAACCTTTGTTGTTCGCGTGTACATGCACAATGAAGTGAATAATGTTTGTATGTCTGAGCTTTATTATTGAATAAATAATGTAAAGTATAGTAATTTTGTTTCAATGTTTGCTTTTCTCTTTGAAAATCTTAATAATTATAAAGGTGTTAAAAATGTTAGTTATCAGTGACGTCGTGCTCCCTGGAAACTCCATTGTCTGCAGCGCAGGACCGATCATTGTGGAGATCCTTGGGGGAGGCAGCAGTCCAGCAGTGGACGTCTACAGGCTGAGATGATGATGATGATGATGATGAACCTTACCTTACCTTGGTGGTAGAACCCAATTGACATTTAATTTTATGCTTTTGCTCAGCTACGTAATTAAAAACCTCGACCAGAAAAATATAAATCCTCGCCTCGAATAAAAAGCCTAAAAATAATGCGGAAATCCAATCGAACTAATGTTATAATGGAAATTGTTGCCATACACAAAAATATACAAGTGGCGCCATTAGAGCAGGATTTTTATTTTTCTGGTCAGTGATCTATACTAATATTATAAAGAGGAAAGATTTGTTTGTTTGCATTGAATAGGCTCCGAAACCACTGAACCGATTTCAAAAATTCTTTTACTGTTGGGAAGCTACACCATCGCCGGGTAACATATCTAAACTATATTTTCAGAAAAATTTAGGATGCTTTTTACCGCGGAAAAATACCTCATTCCCTATGAGGTCTTTACTAAAACTCCAATGTAACCCAACTTGTAAAAAATTACCTAAAATATTCGTAATTGAATAGGCTACCCCTTTTACCGCGGGAAAATTCCTCGTTCCCACGAGAAAAACTATACGCGGGCGCAGCTGCGGCGCGGAAAGCTAGTATAACAAAACCCTACATCAAAAAGCAATAGACTAGCCTATTGTAGTGGTATTATTGGAAACTTATTTTTAAAGTCAAGGAGAAGAAAATAAAAGAATACAAATTAAAAACAGCATTAACCTTTATTTGACCTTTGAAGGTTTACAATGGAGTACCCAAACACAAGATCCGGATGAGATGACACACCTCCTATATTAATTAATGTAATAAAATTCATTTCGTTTACCTATTTTAATGATACGTAAAATTAATATTCACAGCAAAAATATAAACATAACAACTATGTGAACCTAAGAGCAGCTCTTAGATGTGAACTAACTTGTTCAAAATATATTCCGAAAAAGTATTATCAATTCAGTTAAATAAGTATTCTATGTGTGTTTTTTATTTGAACTTTAAACATAAATTATGCAATTTGTAAGGAATTCTCATATTTACAAATAATTCTAAATGACTTCGAGTTTTTACTAGGTTTTAGTGTTTTCTGTTATTACATTAATTTTATTGCAAATAAGGAGATATTACTCAACTATTTTTATATTTATCTTGAACTTCCTATGGATAATAGAAAACACAATTATCTTGGGTAGTCAAAATACTTAATAAACGCTTATTATCTCTGTTTTTTTACATATATCAACAAAAGGTAAGAAATGCTTTCGAAGTTTCATTATAACATTATTGCCTCGTCTACTGAATAACAATGAAATAATTACGAAGGCACTATTCAGAATACGTACGCATCATCTCTTACGCACTTTACAACCTTTACATCCGTCTCATCCACTAGTTTACCAAACAAGGTATCTAACCGGTTTGATCTAGCTATAAAAACGTCAAATAAAATATATTTTTCTCGCTGTACATACACATATTTATTGCAATTTGTTGTGTGCGTTATTTTTAACAGATTTTTTTATGTTTTAGAATAGCCGCCAAATAAAAACTTTTAGAATTTTTAATAAGTTTACTATCCGGCCAGTAACATGATACGTCATTAGATGACGATATTTTGAGAGAGTGCAAAGAAGGGAAATATTTTTTTCAAAGATACTCAATGATTGCTAAATATAAAAGTAAAAATATCGTTTTTAAAAAATCACTTATCAATGATAGCGTTAGTGTTTTTTTCGCCATATTATATTTAGGCTAGGTGCCCTTGTTAAAATAACGCACACAGCTCATTTTACCTAATTAAAACAAAACGTAAGTCACGATATCTTTAAAATATTACATCCTTACATCTAATATATTACTAAATATTGGCATAATTATAAAAGTATTCTCTGTTACAATGAGGCACGTCGTTATTATGTCCATGGCCCAACTTGCGGGATTCCGGTCCGATCATTAAAAAAATTGGCTACCTCTAATAGACTAGCCAAAACTTAAAAAAATAAATACATTTGTAAATTTCTTATATATTATTGTAAAATATGCTATAAGGTAAGCGAAAAGCTATAAGTACAATAAAACATATTGCAGTATATTTTGGGATATCATCTAGATATCACGTAATAAATAAACCACCCAATAATATTTCTTGTTTCAATCCCTGTTTGTTTTTATGTGACACGATATATTTAATGAGAATTAATATATACAATTCATTTTATTAAATTAATGTACTATATGATATTTGTCAATGTACCATCGCTTATAAACATATTTAAGACGGCAAGAATCGTTATCGAAACCTTTAAAGAGCACAGGTTCAATAATTCTCTATTCAAACACTACCTACCTTTGAAGGAAATAAATCGGGTTATAATATGAAAAGTTTCAAAACAAGTATAAATAATATAACCATCGAAGAAAAATGAGTTTACATAAATACAAGAGAAAAAGATAGTTAAGTTTAAGGTAAGCTAAGTTTCGGTTATTGTTTACAGTATTCGCTTGAAATCATTTGATGAAGTGAGAACTTTTCAAAAACCTTGGCTTCACTGGTGTAGGTCAGTATACATAAATCTTCATAGATTTTTAAGAGATTATATACTCCAAGAACTAAACAATAATTACGATTCCTTGGAAGGTCTTCGAAGATTTTCTTTTTAACAATTTTAAAAATTGGCTGCACTTATAAATAGATTGTCTTACATACAATAAAACTTAATTCTCTTTAGGTATAGGCTCTTTCGAATTGTCGATTCTAGCACATCTTTATCCACAATATTCCCAGTGAAGTAATTGCAAAAGCATTTCATGCATTGAGATGTTTGTTTTGATAACAGTAAAAAAAAGTAGTTTACGTGACGGTGCGGTTTGTGCCGGAGTGTGTGTGTATGTGTGTGCATGAGTATGAGTGCCACAGATCAGTTGTGTGTGTGTGTGTGTGTGTGTGTGTATCTGTGTGTGTGTGAGTGCCACAGATCAGTCTGAGTCGGATCCGGACTCTGACAGGCAGAGATCATCGTTGAGCACGTCGCTGGGTAGAGACGTATTGGCGACCACACCTGTGGGCGAGATAAGAGTTATAGGTACTTGTTGTTTTAAGGACTCCGACGCTCTTTATCACGTGGGAGTGCATAATATAGTACCAAACCAGCACGTATAGGAAAGTACGTACCGTTGCTGTGCGTGACTACATATTGAGCATCTATAGTATACGTACCGTTGGCGTGCGTAACTACATATTGAGTACGTAAAGTGTACGTACTGTTGGTGTGCGTAACTACATAATTAAGTACCTATAGTGTACGTACCTTGTGTACGTGACTACATATTGAGTACATATAGTGTACGTACCTTATGTAAGTGACTACATATTGACTATAGATAATGTACGTAACGCTGGTTTGCATTACTACATATTGAGTACCTATAATGTACGTACCTTGTGTACGTGACTACATATTGAGTAGGTATTGTACGTACCGTTGGTGTACGTGACTACATATTGAGCACGTACCGTTGGTGTGCGTGACGACATTCAGTCCCTATAGTGTACGTACCGTTGGTGTACGTGACTACATATTGAGTACATATAGTGTACGTACCGTTGGTGTGCGTGTGTTCAGGCTCGCTGTCGCTGTCGGAGCCCGAGGAGCTGCCGCTGTCGCTGGAAGAGCTGGACGAGCTGTCGTCCGCCCGCGCCCCCCCCACCCCGCTCACCCCGCCCAGCCCTGCCACCCCGCCGCCTTCACTGCTCGCCTGCAAAACACACATTGTCAAGGGCATGGATTCAAAGAAATTTACTCCACAATCTACACAGACAAAATCTGAAACTAAATAATTTATGGTTTCCCAAGATACAGGCCTCGCCTAGTTTGGGGACCTCTGTTAATTTATGTTATGGACTTAGATGATGTATTATTTACTTTCTCTTCTCCTTCTCTCCTTAAAGTAACTTTGAAATACTCAAACGCACTTTAAAAATAAAATCTAACGTACAGCAGCACGTGCGGCTGGACACATTGACCTTGAGCGCGCCGTTATTTCGTAGCAGTAGAAGCGAGTTTTTTAGTGCGACTGTCCAAGTGCTGGCAACTGAACTTTATAGTAATGGTCTATCAATAAAATTACTCATTGCAATTTCATGGATGTGGACTATTTGTAGGTACTTGTATAATAATATGAAGTATTCAGAAATAGACAATGTTTTAAATTCTTATTTTTCAAACATGTTAGCCGCCGCCACTTAACCTCTTTACAACGAATTTATCAATGTTATAAGTATTATTTAAACACTAAGTAATATTTTATATGTAGTGCACCCCGAACTGCAAAAAATGAAATAACGTTATGATACTGTGAAATAAAAATTCTATTGATGATTTATAATACTTACAGGGGGTTGCGGGGCGGGCGGTATATGCGAATTAAACTGTCGTTCAGGCACATAACTTCTTTCTGGGGCCCTTTCAGGCGCGCGCTCGGGAAGCCTTTCGGGGGCCCTATCTCTGTCTGGGGCCCTGTCCGCTCTCTCCGAGGCCCTGGGGTCCTGAGCCCTGTGGTCCTGGGCCCTGTGTTCGGGCCTCTCGCGCGGAGGGGGCTGGTAGGGCACGGGCAGAGGCGCGGGGAGAGGGGCGGGGCCTAGCGCGTCGTCCAATCCTATCATCGGTAGCGAGGCTAGCGTACTGTTGCCGCCGCCAACGGACCAACTGGAATAAGCGTTTTATTTATACGACGAGCATAACAGTTCTTAATCACTAGCACTTACATATTTGTTTATAGGTTTTGACCAAAATTGTGCAACCAACAAAGTGTATAGACAAAATAATTTTCGATTAATATCATAGTATAACTCTTCAGCATATAACATCACTTAATTAAAACAAACATAGATACGCATTGTGCAGACTCCTGTGCAGGCAGAACAAAACTCTTAAAAGCTTTCCTATGGTGACTTAAGGGGCAAAGTCAAAGTCAAAGTCAAATAGTGTTTATTCAAAGTAAGATTTCACAAATCATTTTTTGACGTCGAGGAGAGTTCACGATTTGGCTGTCTTCTGTGGAGAAGAACTCTCCGGAAGAAACTCCACAGGCGTTGCATCTTTTCAAAATATTTTTACATAGGTAATTATTATTTTATACAATTTGATTAATATAACAAAGAGTGCAGCCGAAATATGAAATTAATTTTTAGGGCTTATATATGCTAAGTGGCGCCGCCATCCTTTAAAAAATAATCAATATTTCAAAAATCTAGACAATATTGGAGGGGGTTTTCTGTAGGATATATAGAAGCCATTAACTTTATTTATTATATCTCGCTGTAGTTATATATAGAAAAAATGCGAAATGTGGCCGT
Source organism: Teleiodes luculella (assembly GCA_948473455.1). Taxonomy (NCBI): domain Eukaryota; kingdom Metazoa; phylum Arthropoda; class Insecta; order Lepidoptera; family Gelechiidae; genus Teleiodes; species Teleiodes luculella. The sequence continues at coordinate 10,972,962 of OX419587.1, forward strand.
TTTTCGCTTCTATATATCCTACAGATCACCACCGTCTCCAATCTTGTAGTCCAGATTTTTGAAATATTGATTATTTTTCGAGTTATTTATTATTTTAATAGGGTGGCGGCGCCACTTAGCATTATGTAAGTCCTGTAAAAATCAGTTATTCTTTTGTATAACACGCATGAAGGAAAAAAAATCCACGCCCATATGGAGTAGTAGTCATGCCTATTTTGTATCGAAACCAATGCGGCCGCTCAGAGGGGTGGGAGGGTAGGTGGAAGTGGGAGACGGGGTTGGTCTTTTAACTCTATCAGTCTCTATCACACATCTTTGAATATGTTAAGTTAGAAAAAGATAGAGACATTCATGTTATGACATGCCCAATTAAAAACAAAATATCAATAAAGTATGACATTTATTTGTCATTATTTGGCTTAGAGCAACGCCGGCCTTCCGTACCGATATTTGGCATGTAAAAAACATGAAACTTAATGGTTGCTGAGTTTGAAAATAGTGATGTGATATGGTAAGAAGCGTAACGTATATTTATCGATTATTTTCGTACATTTTATCACATGGCTACCGAACTTATTTATCGAGCCTCTCATAAACAATGGCGATCAACTTGCAACTTGCAATAATATTGGTAACATTCGTACTTCCGAATTCTTCTTAACCGAAACTCAATTGACCGAAAACGGTTCATAGAATATTTAGTTCCAATATGTTTCTTTTGACTTAACTTCATTATACCATAAATATGTAAAAATGATTTCGGTAAAACAATAATATGGAAAGTGAAAAAATGCAATCCGTTTTCGTTAAAAACATATTCGGTATTAATTTTTTCGGATTTAAGATAGGTAACCATTTCCTAGAGCGCAGCGAACTTTACCTAGAGAGGCACAAGGACAGACGACGGCACCTGATGGTTAGTGGTCACTGTCACAAATATTAAAACAATATTTTTAATTTTCGGATCTTTTGGAAAGCTGCGATAAATAAATGAAATAAAAAAATAATAAGCTGACGACTCGATTCTATACTATTTTTTATCGACTACTTCACATCACTAAAAATCAACAACACAATTTTCTGCTACAAAATTGACCACGAAAATTGTGAAAACCAAGCGGTTTACTACTCACCAGAAAAATGTGATACCAGCAAGCTTTGTAGTTTTGCTTGCGACATGGTTTCGGCACAATTTCACCGCACAATTAATCTTTTTGTGTTATTTATTTTATTTTTTATATTTTATGACAGAACATCAAGACATGTCGTGAACGACTATTTGAAAGAAAACTGTGAATGTGTGTGTGAGTCCAAAATATATGTCTCAGCCGGCACCCATAGTACGTTTTGATTACTACTCCATTTGGGCGCGTAAAATTTTTTCTTCCTTCATGATAACACGTATTTTGACTTTAGCGTAACAGGACCATTTAAATACTTGTTTCGATAAATACACCACTCCTAGTGTCTCCGCCGAATCGCCGTTCCGTTTTCTATCAGAACCATTGTACTGCACGTTTCCCTGAATTTATTGAAAGTATTAACCACCCTCTTTGATAATTCAGAGAGCAATTCCAAAAATTATCACCATTGGGGTAGGTTCAAAAGACGGAAAAGGGAGTAAGCGAGGCCATTGAAAAGCTGCGACCAGTCGATACCGAGTTTTAAAATACAAGTAACGCCATCTAGCGGAATCTATCGGCTTGTAATGATTGGCCGAGAAAACTGCGCCCGTAGCATGTAATACTATCACAAGAGTTTATCTCACATTTAAATATCCTCCAATAGGATAAAATATAAGATGATGAATGATGCACGACAAAATATGTCTATCACGCGAAAACGGTCATGCTAGTAGCTGCTTTACGGCGAAATAAATCGAACTATACTAATGCTATTACTCGTATTATCGTTCGTAAAGTGTTTGGATATCTTGCTATTATTTTTCTTCTAGCCTAAACTTTTAAACAGATTTAAATGAAATTTGAAATATAAATAAATTGTCTATGCTATGAAAGCAGTTTTTTTATTAGATGATTTTTAGAACAGGGTTTATTAATTAAATTGCATTATGTAACATTATGGTACAATGTTTGTTTGTGGCTTTGGCGCTTAGTACACATGTGGTACATATTATGTGAAACTACCTTGATTAGTTATAAAATAATAGCTTTCCGGCGGGAATGAGGCATTTTCCCGCGGTAAAAGGTAGCCTATGTTACTTAGGGTGAATGTAGCTTTCTAATGGTGAAAGAATTTTTGAAATCGGTTCTGTAGTTTTTGAGTTTATTCATTACAAACATACACACACACACACACACACACACACTAATACAAATCTTTCCTCTTTATAATATTAGTATGAAGTATGATAATGGGCTCAATTCTGCCGTGGCCGCTAAAATCTTTCAATTTAAGTTGTTGGTCTCTTTCATTCATATGGGAATCGAAAATGATGGGAAGATGAATGAAATTTATTTTGAATGAATCGCTCAGCGCAGCTGTCAAATTCAGCGTAATTTAGTCGGGATGTTTTTAAATTCCTGCTAAATTACGCTCAAAATCGATGTTTGACGTGTGTCTGTGTCTAAATGTAGGTTGGCAATCACCTGTCCCTTTTCATTTTTAAGAATGTGAAAGTGACGTAACAATTTAAATTTAGATATTTTAGCGGCCACGCAGAATTGAGTGCAGTATGATAGTTATTCGTTGATCATCAGACTGAACTGCGACAGCCACTACTGCGACAGACTGAACTGCGACAGTCGTCGGTTAGGTTAGGTTAGGTTTGTTATGTTATGTTAATTGTCGCAGTTCAGTCTGATATTCTTATTCGTTAGTTTCTATCTATCTGTATAGTTAAGTATGTACTCACGGCGCGGCTTGCGGGGGAGAGGTTTTGACGCGGGGCGGGGAGCGCACCATGTTCTGCGCCTTGGCCGGCCCCGAGCCGTTGAAGCGCGCCGCGCCGCCCGGACCCGCTGCGGACCAAACAACTCCTTCAAACCAAGCTATAAGGCACATTTTCGTGCATCGTGTCAGTCTCGCGCGCAATCGTTTGAAGAAAAAGAAATTAAATCCGTATATAGATTTAAAATTCGAAACTTAACCCTTCATAGGGCAAAACAACTTTATTAATGCATTCGTTTTCTACTTTATATTGAAGATATAAGGTTAAAACTAAGGTGGCAATATAATGGCCACTGCCTTTTAAAGGTTTAAGATGCAATGGCCGCGCCAGACCCATAACTGACGCGTGGCACTGAAGTTTACCTTTATAGCGGCTCGCTCACAATGTTATTTGCGAGAACCTCGATAGTATCAGTAGTATAATGGATAGGCCGAGACTATCTGAGTTTGCTATCGATTCTTATTTATTTATTTATTTATTGGACCACCAGTAGAAATTACAATCATGCTTACAAATTTTAAACAAAAAAATAGAACTTAAACTAAATGCATTTCTTGTTAAGGTAGCCACATCATTCCACAATAGTAAAATACAATGTTAGCATACTATAAATTATTCTAAAAGAAGTAGTATAATTTCGACCGCGGTCGAATGGTATAAAACTCGGATGACGCTACTGGTTACAGAGGTTTCGGGTTCGAATCACGGTGGGAAACTCGGCAAATATTACTTTGTGAGACTTTCCCCAGTTTGGTTAGCCATCACAGACTGATTCCATTGGTTGTCCGAAAAGAAAGATAATTTCGTGCTTCGGAAGGCACGTAAAGCAACGGCCGATAGCATAGACCAACGGGTCGCGGCTACTATCTACGGATGTTATAGGAGCTATATCGGAAGCCACGCCAGCCTGCTTTAAATACAATTGTGCAGTTAAGTTCAAACAGAGCGTGTGTAGCCCGCTTGAAACTGTACAGTTAAAAGAGAGCATGTGTAGCCCGCTTAAAACTGTACAGTTAAAACAGAGCGTGTGTAGACCGCTTAAAACTGTACAGTTAAAACAGAGCGTGTGTAGCCCGCTTACAACTGTACAGTTACAACAGTGTGTAGCCCGCTTACAACTGTACAGTTACAACAGTGTGTAGCCCGCTTAAAACTGTACAGTTACAACAGAGTGTGTAGCCCGCTCACAACTGTACAGTTACAACAGAGCCTGTGTAGCCCGCTTAAAACTGTACAGTTAAAATTGAGCGTGTGTAGCCCGCTTACAACTGTACAGTTACAACAGCGTGTGTAGCCCGCTTAAAACTGTACAGTTACAACAGAGTGTGTAGCCCGCTTAAAACTGTACAGTTAAAACAGAGCGTGTGTAGCCCGCTTAACCTTTTAACCGACATGGTCTGAAATATAAGACTGACCAAATCGAGCTCACAACGCCGCCGTCTTATAAATAAGACTTATGTTTTGACTGATTAATATAGATTTTGTTTGTATAGCTGGCGGTGGGAGCAAGTTCTTAGAAAATATGCTTGGCGGTTAAAAGGTTAAAACTGTACAGTTACAACAAGGAGTGTGTAGCCCGTATATTACCAGCCTCCGTCAATCCATGTACTTGCACGCTATAACTACCTACCGCCCGGCCGAGCGGTCTCGGGCCTTTTGCGGACCCAATTCCCCATTCCCTAAAGGTGTTAGTAGAGTGGCGCAATACGCAAGAGAGAGAGATGCAGCAACTACTTCTTTTCGCCTAGCGCCGTGCGATCTGAATTGCACTTTATTATAACAGAGCTAGGGTTGAAATTTATATGAATAATGTCGTCTAGTGCAGCTTCTGTAGGGACTACTATTTGGTGCTGTGGTATTACCGTTGTGTGCGTGGTGCGCGGGGTGCGCGGGGTGTGCGGGGTGCGGCGCGGGGGGCGCGCGGCGGTTGGTGGCGACGCGCGTGCGGCTCGTGGAGCGCTGCGTGGTGTTCTGCAGCAGGTCCGTGCTCACCGGGGTCAACGGCCGCGGCTTCGATACGTTCTCCTGCCTGCGAACAAACAAAGGCATTCATTATTGTTATTGTAAATGTAAATAGTGCAACCTTCTTATTACCCAACAGTCTGCTAAAGACCGTCCGTAGTTAGTACTCAAAAACTACAGAACCGATCTTAATGGAACTTGGTACAAAGATAGAATAGACCTTGGGGGGTAACAGACTACCTTATTATACCGCGGAAAAAAATCCTTATCCTTGCGGCGGAAAACTAGTTAATCATAAAACTTAAATCCTGATTACCCTGAATTCAACAGCCTCCGTGGTCGAGTGGTCGAAAGCTCGCCTGACGTAACGGCAACGGAGGTTCCGGGTTCTACGTTTTGGGGCTCGGACTCGTCGAACTAATATCACTTAGTGAGACTTTACCCAGTTTGATGATGATTTCCCAGATGCAGTCGTTATAGGGGCCATGTCGGAAGCCTTTTTTAGGACTTTATTAAGATATAGATAATAATAACAATAATGTACTTAATGTAAACTAAATGTGCAACCAGCATCACCGATAACCACAGCTTACAAAGAGATTTACACTCTCTGTCTGGGGTCAAGTTTCACAGCCTTAGGCTTACTAGTACTGACCTGGTCTTTTTGACCTGGATGTTGCTGGAGAGCTTTTCAAGCGTGATCTCGCCGGTGGCGCGGTCGATGATCAGCACGCATTCCTTGGTGTACGGCCGCTGGCTGCCCTTGAACACTGTTTGGGGAACGCCCGCGCCGTCTGTAACGTCAAATAACAAGCATTTAAAGCCTGACCAAAGAAATAAGGTTTCCTGGTAGAAATTGCTACTCAGCAATAAGGCCGCCTACATTACACTTTCGTTCTTTTTTGTGAATTTACTGATTATATTATTTTTAGTGTGCAATAAAGTATATTCTATTCTAATAAGAAACCTGCTCTGGGGGCGCCACGTGTATATTTTTACGATTATGGCAACAATTTCCCTTTTAAAATTAGTTCCATTGAAATTCCGCAATATGGCGAGGTTTCTTATTACTTTGGTCGGGCTTTACTTTTATATGTTACGGCTAAAAGCCGAAGTGCGGTTGGACCTTTAGCCGGCTAAAATTAGGTGCAGCCTGGGACGGTTGGATAAAACTAAATTTAACCGATCGCTATCAGCTACACCTAGTTTTAGCCATTGTCATATCGGCTAAACTTACATGTAGCTAAATCCTAGCCAAATACATTCAAATTAAACTCGATCAAAATCTGTGGTGGAATGATTCTACTCATCAATATGAACAACATTGACTATATGTGAACAACTCTGAAATCGCGAAAAATAATTACTGTCCTATATAGATTTTAATCCAGTAAGTCAATTAGGTAAGAATTTATTCAGTTTTAGCAAAAGCAGCTGATTTTAAAAGTATTTCATTGTCCATTTCCATTATTACCACTACTAAATGCATGCTTGCAAGGTAAATAAATTAATGACGAAATAATAATAATCTGGAATATTACAAAATTGTGATCTTCATAAAGGGAAAATAAAGATGAAGTAAAATCATATGTAATAAGATTGGATACAAATTGTCACATATTACTCCAACCAATTCTTATCTGGCGCAAGTGAACCTACTTTTTACAAACATTAACCTAAGTACAAAAACAACAAAAGAAAAATTAACTAACATCCTCTAGGCGTCAGCAGCTGATAGCACAGTTATGTTTGCGCTCAATATAAAGATTAATAATTTCAAAGCAATATTTTTAAGCCTATTTATACCCATCTTTTTGTTATTATTTTCGTACAAAGAGTATTTTTTCTTCTATCGTAACTAGTTACGAACCTCCGGTTTAGTACGCGGCCGGCGGGATATTTTCTTATGGTACGATTTCTTTATTCCACTTATACAGAGCAAATAATAAAAGCATAATAAATATACCACTATTTATTTAAACAGTGCAATATTTAAAAAATACTCGTGAGTTATCTAATTAGCAACTCCATTTGAGGTGTTTGTGAGCAAACTTACCTAAATGTGGGACAGTAACTGTCACTTGGTTATTCGTGCCAACGTCCACAGTAGATATCTTGTTCACATCCACTGACGCCGGCTTGAAATCATCTGAAACAAGAAAAATAAATGTATTCACAATCTGAGATGTAATAGTTTTATAGAAATTGCATAATAGAGGTAGTGATTGATCAATATAGTAGCTTAATAAGTTTATTCATAGTAAAATATAATTACATTATAACTAGCTTCCCGACCCGCGGCTCCGCCCGCGCTAACGGTTTATACGGTGGAAACGAGGGATTTCCCCAGGGGTCATTTAATTTAATAAAGGTAAAAACATCCATCCATACATCCCTATACTACTTACTACACTTGCCTGAATTCATGCATAAAAACTAGAGTTCTTGGAACTGACAGCCTATGTTTTTTGTCTAGTTACATTAAACTATCCAAAGATACTAGGAATTTTATCAAGAATTTGGAATGTTATTATGACTTTTTTTTTCTGTGGCAAGAACCTTACATAAGCTTGTATTTATCTCTGAAAGAATGTATGACTGCAAATAGGTGGTCTACTTAAGTTGAACTCTTCACCCTGTTATAAACGAAATAGTACTCACATTTAATGGTATGATACTGTGAAGCTTTCTTATCAGTGAAGCTGGCTCCGAGCTTCAGCTCTCGCACCTCATAGTTTAAGGTGTGCTTGTCTGCCATCTTGGTTTGCTATGCCATATAGCACAATCTACAACAAAAACATCATTTCAAAATTGACACTTTCAGCTTACATCAATATCAAAGCTAATAAAAACCAAGGACCAGACTGTCCATGGTTGGAACTGTAAAGGAACATCCGGGAAATAGGCAGCAACATTAAGAAAATCTTGGCAAGCATGGGATTCAGACAAGACCCGCCGTCTAAGATAGAAGCCCAAGTCACAGATAATATAATACTAGTTACACTACTGTTACTGTTATAGCCTGTAGTAGAAAAACTGTTGTGGGAAACATGTTATATTATTCATCAAAAGTCTTGCTATTTACACAGTCACTGTGTCACTGACAAGACACAAGGCATAATTTTGTTTATGTCTATGTCACTCAAGAAACCTCTTGTTATCCCAGCTGTGTGAATGCCTAGTTGCAGTTGTTGTAGGTTGCCTCAACCCGCCTGCCAATCTCACTGTGTGTATTATAAAACATCTCTTTTAACACCAGGCTCTCAATAGGCAATTTTCACAAACTTCTTGATACTTAATTATAACTTCAAAGGGCTGTATGTATTGTAAGTACAATATCTAGTTTGTAAGGCTAATTGTTGTGAGAGCCAATAAACTTTATTTTTATTTAATTTTTTAGTATTGAGGCACCGGTTACTTCATTTTACTTGAATTAATTTGTCCATACACACTCTTTCTTATAACAGTTTCTTCATGCTTATTATAATTTACATATTTTAAGATTTAAGTTCTTCTAATCTTGTCTACATTCTAGACTTCCTAGTTGATGTTAATATTTAATATTGCCTATCATATCTTCATAAATAGCCGCGTACTGACTGGGCGAGCAGCCTCGCGAGGCAGCCTCGCGAGGCAAATCCTCGGGCAGTCAGGACGTGCCTCGCCCGAGGCAAACGTATGTCCGAGCATGCCTCGACCTGAGCCGAATGTTGTCGGTTTTTGACAATGCTCAAAGGCGCCTCAGTACGTTTGCCGCGCTCACTCAAGACGGTAGTGTTTTGCCTCGCTTGTTCGTTGTGTGCTAGCGTCATGGACAAAGAACAGTGTCTTAAACTAATACAGCTATATAGTGAATATAGACGACTTTGGGATGCGCAAAGTTGTAGAATTATTAGAAAGGCAGTGGTGGCGACAGATTTCCGAATGTGCGGCCTCATGGCGATCTTGAATACAACTGGCATGCTCGGCCTTTCCTCGCGCCGCAAACTGGCTCGGCCTTTCCTCGCGCGGCAAATTTTTGCTAACACGAGGCTGCCTCGCGAGGCAAACGTAGCGAGGCAAACGTCCGAGGCAGCCTCGCGAGGCTGCTCGCTCAGTCAGTACCCGCCTAATTTATAACAAAATTGGTTAAATTAGAACATACAAATGAAAATTTTAAATAAAGTAAAGATACCATGTTGTAAAATATTGCTTTCTGCATTACCTACTCTGCAAATTAGTTCTGTATTTTCCTATTCTACAGTATATTATTTCCTTATGCGTGATTTTAGATATAGAAGTAATTCTAGTTTGTAGGTATGCAATAGTAGACATGATCTTGTCTTGAACCATATATTTTAATTTCATTGTAATTATAAACATGAAGATATAAACTTTATCACTAAAACGATTGAATGATATTAGTACGATACATACATACAATAAATATGCATGTACGTGCTACGTATCTTTTTACGTTCACTACAGCTGACAGGCTGGACCCATTTTTTCGCCACAACACAATTATAAACCTTCTACAAGACCACTATTCAATGTGGTGCGGATCAATCGAGAACTTAACAATGCTTAAAATATATAGAGAAGTAAAAAGAAAGCAGTAAATAACAAAATATGGCAAAGAAATCTTCAAGACAAGATAGAGTGTGACCCTTACCTTCGTCTGAGTTTCACCGAGGTTATCGAATTATTCGTCACCTAAGGTGAATTACATCATCAGTTGGGACTTCAGGCGTGTCGTGTACGTGATGCTTTCATACTAAGAGAGCACAAAATGATTTGAATTAGCTCAATAAATTACAAATCGACTATTTCTTCGACCTAGATCCCATGACAGTTTGGCGAAATAAGTGACGGACGGATTGTCTGTCTATCTGTCATTTTTTGTCACCACAGTTTTTTTATAACCGCCATAAAAAGTATAGGCGAGAAAATTGGGTTATACAGCCAAAATAGTAGTTGTCCTAATTTTACTTAATTAAATATCATAGAACATACAATTATTTCGCAGAAGATGATAGCTTTCAATCACCACTACACAATCTTTTACAGTAAATCACTATTATATCAAGCTCAAGGTTCATAACAGACGCGTAAAAGCTTTTATAACTGAAGAAAGCGTCTACTTTTTTCTGTTTGGCGCGCATATCTCAATCAGCTGTTTAATTAAGCTGAGTGAAGTGAAGGCAAGGCACAGTGAAGCTAGCTGTTGTGTCTACACACTCGAGTTTTGGCGAGAGTTAAAAAGAGACGCAGTTATGCATTAGAATGAGATGCAAATACACCGCGCTCACTCTTGCGCATAACTGCGTCCCTTTCGCCTCTCGGCAAAACTGGATTGTAGAGCGGGCTTAATTTAATTACTGATCTGTCATTCATGCGTGCAGTGAAGAAAAGGAAGGAAGTGAGTGAAGTGATCCTCTTTTGAAGAATTCTACTTTTAATTAATTTGAAGTTACCCTAGAAACATAAACAGTAATGGCTAAAACCAAAAAATCGATATCATTGGAAGTGGATCCTATGATCATGGAGAAGCATATGAGAATTGTGAAGGTAAATAATGCTTTTAGACTTCAATATTATGATAATGTATTTACGAAACTATTAATGTTCAATTGTCTTTCTTCAGGAAAATCCTGTGGAGGAAGAAATAAATAAACTATTTGCTTCCGTGGACACTGTTCCTTCTAAGCTTGTCAAGCCTAGACCAGGTATAGTATTCTTCTGTACAATTCCAATCCAAGAGGTTAACCAATAAATTCAGTAATCATAAAATTATTATCATATTTTTCAGGATTTTGCGTGAAAACATTCACAAAGCCAGATAGCAAGAAATTGTTTGTAAACATTTGTCTCACAGAGGATATACCAAGTCCTCGGGATATAACAAATGAAGAGCTAATGCAGATCCTTAGTTCTGAAGATCCTTCTAGTTACAGAGTGCCTATGAGCATTGGAGAGGGTCGTACTGAAGCAGACAAGTCAGGAGTCCCTGCAACTGTATATGATGTCGCTATCAATCCTAACTTCTTTAAGAAAATTGAAAAGGATGACCTGTTTCAAACATTTTTCCTCACAGTAGTGTTTGAAGGGCTCCAAGACAAGTATCAATTTGAAATAGACATGCAAAAGTACACTATTTTGAAGAATAGAAAGTCCATAGGCACATTACAGTCACACAGGATTCAGATTAGAGATGTGAAGACCAATGAAGATAGTACTAAGCCTCCATTGATTGAGGAGATATCTCCACAGCCTACATCTAAAATTGCTGAGTTGCCAGAGGAAAAAAAGAAAGAAATTGTATACAGGCTGAGAAGGGAGCCTCCAACTGGGGAGATAGAATTTTTGTTGGCAGAATTTAAGATTCCATCTACTGTAAGTATTATTCTAAAACAAGAGTTCTTATCATCATGTTTAGAAAAAAAGGAAAATATCTGACCAGATAAATAAAAACGGGGACACTTTGTTTATATTTTAATGTTTATGGCAACAATTGTCATTATTAGTTCCATTGAAATTCTGCCATTACAGCAAGGTTTTTTATTTTTCTAATCGGACTTTACACATTATTTACTACTCCACCCACAGTTGCATTGGCCCAAAATCAATTTCATTATTTATTAATATTCACTCACTCATATTAATTACATACAAACAGTATTTCATAGAACCAGTATACCCTACGCTACCCTTAGCGTTGGTTGAGTAAGTACCCATTTCAATTTGGCCTACCATTTCCTGATGACAGGTGGAACTAAAAGATCTGAACCTAGAAGTGGGAGAAGACCGTCTAGTGCTCGACTCCAAGGGCTTGTATGACTCGGTGGACTTCTTCCTGCCGTGCAGCGTTGACCAGGACATCATTGATGCCCAGCTGAATAGAAATAATGATGTAAGTTTCAATGATAACAGGCTTTATAAACTGCAGCTGCAGAAGTATATAATAGGATAGAGCCCACAAACATTATATATCAAGTGTAATATTTTTCGACATCGAAGTAAATAAATACCAAGGGGCTGAGCTGTATATGGTTATAGTATATTCTGTAACTAGCTTTCCGCCCCGCGGATCCGCTCGCGCTAACAGTTTTTGCCGTGGGAATGAGGGACTTTCCCGTGGTAAAATCGTGGTTATTCTGATGTAATCTAATTCATCAAAATCCATTTAGAAGTTTTTGTGTGAAAGTAATAAACATCCATCACAAACTTTCTAGTTTATAATATTAGTAGGAATTACCATGACAATTATATTATAATTTCCTGCAGTAAAAAGTGTTTCATAGACAGACTTCCTTATGACCTGCAATTTTATATTGTATAAGTGTGTTGACAGACTTTCGCATTTATAATCTAAGTACTAAAATGTATTAATAACATGATTTTGTTTTTTCAGATGTTATGTGTGAAGATGCCAGTGATCCATTAGAATAGATTAGAATACTTACATACCTACTTAATTTAAATACTATTATATTGTTTTCTTGCAGTAAAGTATAAAAAAATTTTCAAAGTATAAAAAACTGGTTTAATTAAAAATACTTTTCCCCTGCCCCTAAGGATATTCACCCAATAAAAAAGCTTCATTATAAAATTAATAATTTATTTATTTAGCTAAATGCAGTTTAAATTACAAGCATCAAATAAATACCATTTTTGGTAAAATTGTGGATACAATAGAGATTCTTAAATAATATTTGTGGCTTATTCGAGAAATATCACATGAATATTAAAAAAATGCATTTTATTAGAAATGGAATAACATTGATTAGCTACCTACCTACTTATCTAAATATTTAACAATTTGCATAATTTCTACCTTTTTACATTTTATAGCCTGGCTATTGAATTATTTTCGATTTGTCTACTCGTAGGTGTGAGCAGGATAGCATGAGATACTACGAAAAATGTAGCGCGCCTTCCTTTTCACGACTTATTTTGCCAAGCTATACTTATAGATCAACACAAAAGTGCCCTATAAAATAAGATATAAGATGTTCTATAATCTATCTAATAATCTTCAAACATATATCATCCATCACATTCATAAGTAATTGCTTATTGCTAATTGTTATCTAATAGTTTGCCCGTATAGTTAGGTTCGGTTCAGTTAAGCGATTTTTAGTCTGTGTTAAAGAAAGCTGTATTGTTGACGTTCTTCTTCACCAAATTTAACCTATTTTGTGATAAATCCCTACAATACAAACAATCGGCACTGTTACTAAATAAAAACTAAAAACACTAATTATAATAATTTTCTAATACATTAGGATACAGCATAATTTGTACTTGAAGTACTTGTTAAATGCTACCACTACAAAAAGATTGTATGACAGGTATGCAATATTTTGTACAGAAATGTATTATTTTCCCAAAAAATATGTTTGTTCTAAATAATAGCATTCGGTTATTTTGTACTTTTCTCTTAGCTGTTACGCGCCTTAGTACCTAATAGGTACGTGTGGTAGTATCTCCAAGCTTTTGATTTTCAGTGGTAGTTAAAAAAAATGGATGGTTCTAATTTACGTCAAATTAAAACAGAAAGCAAGAAAGCTGTCTCAAATAGGAGAAGATAATCAAAATCTGATTTCTTAGTAGAATAATATTTCGATTGTACTGATCGAAGTTTTTTTGGGTCCCACTACCAAACATTCTCTTCTTATTCATTCATAACAAAAACAAATTTTCAATCAATCTCTTGGGCTGCGTTTTCACACGAGATGACCGAGGATTGGTAGCAAGGGATGTGTTTGTAGAACCATACAATTCCTTCATTTACAGCGCCTCGGAGCAGCATATCAAATCTATTAGTTTACAAAGACATCCACGCTTATATCTGATAGAAACGCATCCTTAGCCTACAACGACATGGTTGAGATCATGGTCTAAGAAAACAAGGTCTATCTAATCATAAGACCACGTGACTGACACGAGCCTACGTTAATTCTACGTCATTTTGCCTATTCATGCTTGTCGAATGCGTGTAATAGACAAGGAGGAACAGCGCAAAATGACGTAGGCTCGTGTCAGTCACGTGGTCTAATTGTAAGACCTTGTTTTCTTGGACCATGGTTGAGATCAAGTCAACTGAACCCGTTCAAAACTCGTCATGTTTAATATGAATCCCTTGGCTTCTCACTCCCGAGTTGTCCGCTAACAAACTAGGATCATACTTCTTCAGATGCGGGAGTATTTCCTGGAGCATGATGGAGTGGTGTCTCAGCGGTATGGATATAACGCTGGTGAATTGGAGACGTTGGTTGCGGCCCAGGTAGAGGCGCAGGGAGGGGTACGCCGTGATTTGTTCGTGTTGGCAGAGGCTGCGCTCCGTTAAGCAGTTCACTTTGCCGAGGTGGACGGCGTTGTTTAAGTTCTGTGGAAAAATGAAGACGGATTAAATTACAAATCCCATTTAATTTGCTTCTCTTACCGATGTGATGTGATTATGTTTAGATAAAAGGGCAATATTATATTGATGGCTTAGAACAATTTGAACTGCGTGTACTTTGAAAAAGTTTGCGTAGATAATAGAAAAAACCCACTATAGTTTTACATTAATTACACTACTAATATGCAATATGCAGTACATGTATTTGGTATTTGACCCATGATATAAAACAACTTAAAATAACTTATATCCATTTAATATATGCAAATAATTCTGTATGTATTTGTATATGTAACTGGTGCGTCTTGGAGAAGTCTATATTTAGCAGTGGATTATCGTAAATAAATGTTGGTGTTTTGATAATAGTAAAGCAAATGTTACAACCGAAGAGATGTATGAGGAGATTAATGAATGTGGATGAAGCGAAAGAGCGTGTCTGGATCGTAGCAAGTGGAAGGAAGTGGTCTCGTGGTGACGTGACTGTATGTATGTACTATCAGCAAAATTGCCGCTAGCCCACCTTAAGGGATAATATTGTGTGCAGTAGTTCGAGACAAAGTATACTAGGATATGCCTTGCTGTTTACATACTCAACTATAAACATTCTTTTTTGAGTCTTCGTTTCTTCAGAAATATACTTCAAAAATCATCGGTAATTGGTAAATCAAACAAAAAGGCGGGGCTAGAGAAGATCGTCGCGTGCAAGGAGAATATTTTCAAACTGGGCTAGCGGGAACTTAGCTGATAGTATGTATGTAATGTTCCAACTCACAATGGCAGCGATCGCGAAGTCGGGGTACATCTCGTAGCAGTGGAAGCAGCGCGGCGAGTGGAAGTACACCAGCCACGGCTTCTTGCCGCTGAAACAACACTCAGCTGGTCAAATGAGTTTGTACACACGCGTTCAAACTTTGTTGCGGTACGACAGACGGAATGTGTATTTTAAAAATAGACATGCATTATGTATCTTATTGCTAAATATATATTTTGTCAGCTGGCAGAATGAGCGTGACAAAAATGTACTGTCCAGTCTCGAGGATAAAACAATACATATCGTAAATTAAATTCGCCAGTATAATCAACTACAACATTCAAAGATATTTAATGTAAGATCATGGTTACAGAGATGTTACATTTATTTTCATATGTTCCACACAATCCACCCTGTACGGGCATACAATAATATAAGTAATCAAATTTATATTTTCTTAAACTTTTCAAAAGACAAACAAGTCTACTTTAAAACAACCGGCCAAGTTTCGGCCCAGCAGTTTGGCAGATAAGGGGGGGTGTGAAATTGTAAAAATATATTTGAGATTGTTACAAGTCCTTTTATTTGATATGTCACATGGTATAGTTTGCAAAATCGGCCGGATCGGTCTAGTAGTTTCGGAAGAAAAAACCGCTGACATCGGGACGGATAGACAGACACCCGAGTCATCCTATAAGGGTTCAGATTTTTGAGTTACGGAACCCTATAAATACATTAGATGGATGGATGGAGTGGTTCAGGCCATAGAACTGTTAACCTTTTAACCGCCAAGCATATTTTCTAAGAACTTGCTCCCACCGCCAGCCATAGAAACGAAATCTGTATCAATCAGTCAAAACATAAGTCTTATTTATGAGACGGCGGCGTTGTGAGCTCGATTTGGTAAGTCTTATATTTCAGACCATGGCGGTAAAAAGATTAAACCATGGTCCAAGAAAACAAGGTCTAACCGTTATACCACGTGACTGACACAAGCCTACGTCATTTTGCGCTGTTCATCCTTGTCTATTACACGCATTCGACAAGGATGAATAGGCAAAATGACGTAGGCTCGTGTCAGTCACGTGGTCTAATAGTTAGACCTTGTTTTCTAAGACCATGGGTTAAACTATCTAACTGCGATTAGTAAGGTTACCTGCGCGGGTTAAGTTCCTCGGCCATGACGTGTTGGTTGAACGTCTGCCAGTTGAGCTTCAGTACCGAGTCGTCGATGTACTGCAGCGCCCATTCGCACATGTACGGCGCTTGCGACAAATGCTGCAGGCTCACCCTGATCATGAGAAATTACAATGAGTGCAGTTCAGTGCCTCCGTGACCGAGTGGCTAAATGCTCGCCTTACGTTACAGAGGTTCCGGATTCGAAGCTCGAGTATAGGATGACGCACGCTAGACCGTGTCGGGTCCGAGCCGAGTGTCGGCCGTATCACGGTCAACTAATATTAATATATTTTGTATGAACACACTCCTGCTATACTGAGCGAAAACCGAGTGACGGTCGAGCAACGGACAACGCTCGGAAACAACTCGGTTCCGCTTCGGCTCCACCACGGCCCGTTGCATGAATACAGTGCCGCCGACCTGCGCCTGCAGTCGTAGTGATGCTATACAAGTGCACTACTGATTTTGTTCGGACGAGTATACTGCATCACGGCGCAACGGTGATTGCCG